>JALMGJ010000002.1:137798980-137953980 GCA_023362775.1 Charina bottae | reverse complement strand
CAATAAAGCATTTGCATCCAATAAAAATTGCACAGTGGTGCAGCCTTTCTTCAAGAAGGATGAATGGTAGAAAACAAAGTTGGGTTGCCCTTGTCCCAGCCATACAATCTCAAGTTCTGGAATAGGAAAACAGTGGGAAGGGGAAACAGCAAATACCTGGACCTCATCTGGAGAACAGAAAAAAATTACCATATACTGTATGCCACACTAGAGAAACAAGCAAACAAATATGACAGCACAACAATAAACGATAAAGTGGTAGAACTAGAAGAAACTTCAGAAAGAGAGCTTGACTATGACTTTCTTTGCATTTTCTTTGCCTTTTTAAAATCTGAGTGTTTACATGCCATAACCACACACATGCACTAAATGCCATTAATTTAAGAGATCAAATGCTCTGTTTTTGTCTTCTCAGACAACTAACGTCTGATTATTTTACTCTTTATATGTCCTGGCTCAAGGTTTCTTTAGACAATTTCCAGATTCTAACCACTGGCTTGACTACTTTGCTCACAGTTAACTCTTGCTGATGGACCTGAAAATCTTACCCACAATATCCAGGATTCCTGATCCTGTAAGTTCCACCAACATCTCAGTTGTTCCAAAAACAAGCTATTGTTAACTGAACACTTTCAAAACAGTACCGAATATTTCAGAATTGAATCTCGCTCTCCTCCCACACACATTTTAGGCTTCTCCTGGCTCATAGGTTCTTTTCCATTTCTTATGCCCTTGAGTACAGGGTGAATGTTTTTGCTAAAGCAGAGACTATTCAGTGAAGCTAAGGAGGAATCAACTAAATGCCTAAAACAACATTAGCAACAAAAGTTGATTGCTGAGGAATTTCCTTTCATGCTGCTTGACAAATATGACCTGCAACTCCTGCATTTTATTTGAATGGGGACTCAGCCCTACTATCTCTTTGCAATACATGGGACCAGCATCAAACCACTGTCAAAGACTTTGACTCTGATCTCACATGCAGTGTATATTTCCTTGATTGTTAAGTGACTTCAGGGCACAAACAATGGTGAGTAGATATGAGCCCCTTCAGGGGGGGAAAAATCCCTCTAAGGATCTACTGGACCAGTGAGAGAAGAAAATAAACATCTTAATATAGAACTAGATGGAGTGAATTAATAACCTTGTCTCCATATTGAATGCTTTACCCTGAATGAATAGTTAGTAAATTGTCTGCATTACGCAATTATGAAGCAACCTTCTCTGCTTTCTCAGATACCATTCTCTCTATATAAGTTTCCCCCTCCTCCATTCATTTTCTTTTCCCTCTAATTCAGGCCTGTGTCAAATACAGCTCACAGCTCTGAATGATGGCCTAACAGACCATTATCTTATTGTCTACCTAGAATTGTATCAAGGCTGGAAAGCCAAGCTGGAAAATACTTTATAAATATTTTGGGATTCCTGGGAAATCCATGGCTTTTTCAGCCATTTTTCAGTGGGGCTGGAGATATGTATGAAAGTAGGCTTCTCCTACTTGACACAAATTCAGGTGGGTGTAACAGTCCTTAATCTATTGGTAAATCTAACTGGCTGGGTGATCCACTTCAGGTTTGCCCACATTCTGAAACAGCTTCATGGCATTGTCCTATAGATAGATAGGTCTGATTGGATAGATAGCAGAGTGATGTCATCTTGAAGGAACTTTTTGAAAAGGTGCCTAACTTGCTTGAATTGCGCTGTAGAAGTATTGGGAACATTGATCTCATTTAAAATATCCCTTTATTCCCTAAATATAGTTATAAGCATTCAGTACAACTGCAGTAACTAGCTATGCAATCCTGCTCTATACCTTTCCTTCCATTTTGTATTTTTATTGATTTATGTTTTAAATGTGTGGTAGTTGAAAAAGAAATGAATGTTTGTTCTTGATTGTATTTCAGATAATAGACTAGAAACATTTACACTGTTATACATATAAATTGTGGGGTAGGAAGAATTTAAATGGACAAGAAATCCACAGAACCTTTCTCACACTAGTTACATGGAAACATAATTGTACAACATCCTACTGTTGAACATCCTTTGCTAAAAACCAGGTACATGTCCACTTATAAATGAAAATACTAAGATAAACTCCTTGACAAACATGCGACAGTATGAACTGATGTGGAGAAGATTGCTGAGATGATGTTCTCAAGCTGTATCTTGCTTGCTAGTGAAACTCTTCTCCTAGAGGCAAAGCCTGAGGAGTTATTGAAAGAGTTTACTCACATCCAGAAAGGAGATGACTAAGCTGACATTGTAAAAAAAAAAAACCAAAAAAACCCCAAAACCCGACATAATTCCCAAACCAGACATTTGTCACATGATCCAATTGCTTCCAAAAGCCCATGTGATTCCAATGCATCTCCTCTGAGTGGGCAGAGATGACTCAGACTTTGGTAAATGTTTCAGACCACACATGACACCTAAGTGGGAGAGGATTTTATTTATTTATTTAGCTTGGAAAGAGTGTGCTCCAGAGAGGCGAACATCAAATCGGTGATGACTGTACATTCTGAAGTGGCCAGAGCTCTGTCTGTGCTTTCTGGTTGATAAAGGTCTAATTAAAGAGACTATTCTATCACCTGGCCCCAAGGATAGCAAGAATTCCCTAAAAACTTTATTCCAGGCCAGCAATCAAAGATTTTGAATGTAAAGCTGATGAAGGTATACAGTCTGAGATTTACATGTTTCTCTCATCTAGTTTCATGTTGGAAGAAGAAAAGAATGTGAGGGAGAATGATAGAGGAAAGCAGTGATAAGCAATGGAAGGAGATGAATGGGGGAAAAAACTCTTTGGAACTGATTAGTTCAGACATGATCGAGAGATAAGGAGAAAGAGAAATTAAGAATGGAAAATGCAGTTAACTTTAAAACAAAGAAACAAAAAACAAAACAAAAAAGTTCATTACCTCGATGCAAGGAGACACTTCTCCACCTTTCCAAAGTACAGTTATAACATAATAGGTTTATTGCACTTTGAATTTAACTTTTTTTAATTACAAGTTTGAAACGAATGAGTTTACAGTATACTCTAAAAATAAATGAAAGGACTTGGAATCTGTGGCACCAATTTTAATTCAGGAATGGACAACCTTTTCAGCACCAAATGCCTTCATACAGTCATGTGTGATAATGCATGTGCTAAGGACTCTTGCGAACTTGGATTTTCACATGAGAACAGTGAAATTGTAGGTGTCTCTTATGTGAGAACACCAACATCTTGTGACATTTAGAAAGACTTTGACCATGATTTTATTTTTATTTCTAAACATTTAGTTGTGGGATCTGCAGACTCCTCTATCAATCTAGAGTTGGTTCCAAGCCTTTGCATACATTATTATTTAAAATTTATGTTTATTAATTTATAAACCAGCAACCATGTAAAAATATCTAAGAACAAATCAAATTCCAATAGGAATTTTTATATGTACTCCGGTAAACAGAAAGAGGAATTTGGCCTATTATGCTTTGCAAATTACTGTAGTAACCTATGGCTGCGAGAGCTGGACCATAAGGAAGGCTGAGCGAAGGAAGATAGATGCTTTTGAACTGCGGTGTTGGAGGAAAATTCTGAGAGTGCCTTGGACTGCAAGAAAATCAAACCAGTCCATACTCCAGGAAATAAAGCCAAACTGCTCACTTGAGGGAATGATATTAAAGGCAAAACTGAAGTACTTTGGCCACATAATGAGAAGACAGGATACCCTGGAGAAGAAGCTGATGCTAGGGAAAGTGGAAGGCAAAAGGAAGAGGGGCCAACCAAGGGCAAGATGGATGGATGATATTCTGGAGGTGACAGACTCAACCATGGGGGAGCTGGGGATGGTGACGGCTGACAGGAAGCTCTGGCGTGGGCTGGTCCATGAAGTCACGAAGAGTCGGAAGCGACTGAACGAATAAACAACAACAACAACAAATGCTTTGCAAAAAGGATTCCTTTTTCCCAAATTCAATCAAAAGCAACTTTTTGGGTATATCCCAATACTTCCCATCTTCTGTATGTCAATTTTTCCATTATAACAATTTCCATAATTTTTCATACCAGAGATCTAGTAATGGAGCCTCTGGATTTTCCCAATATTGTGTTATGGCCAGCCTTGCTGCAACCATCATGAATTGAACAGTTATCTTATTTTTAGTTCTTTGAGTTGCTTCATTATTGTTGTTGTTCAGTCGTTTAGTCGTGTCTGACTCTTCGTGACCTCATGGACCATAGCACACCAGGCCTTCCTGTCCTCCACTGTCACCCGGAGTTTACTCAAATTTGTGTTCATTACATCGGTGATGCTATCTAACCATCTCATCCTCTGCCGTCCTCTTCTCCTTTTGCCTTCAGTCTTTCCCAGCATCAGGGTCTTTTCCAGTGAGTCCTCTCTTCGCATTAGGTGGCCAAAGTATTTGAGCTTCAGCTTCAACATCTGTCCTTCCAATGAGCAGTCAGGGTTGATTTCCTTTAGGATTGACTGATTTGACCTCCTTGCAGTCCAAGGGACTCTCAAGAGTCTTCTCCAGCACCACAGATCGAAAGCATCAATTCTTCGGCGCTCAGCCTTCCTTATGGTCCAACTCTCACAGCCATACATTACTACTGGAAAAAACATAGCTTTAACTATACGGACCTTTGTCGGCAAGGTGATGTCTCTGCTTTCTAATATGCTGTCTAGGTTTGCCATAGCTTTCCTCCCAAGGAGCAAGCGTCTTTTAATTTCATGGCTGCAGTCACTGTTTGCGGTGATCTTGGAGCCCAAGAAAATAAAATCTGTCACTGCTTCCATTTCTTCCCCTTCTATTTGCCAGGAAGTGATGGGACCAGATGCCATGATCTGGGTTTTTTTAATGTTGAGTTTCAAGCCAGCTTTTGCACTCTCCTCTTTCACCCTCATCAAGAGGCTCTTTAGTTCCTCTTCACTTTCTGCCATTAGGATGGTATCGTCTGCATATCTGAGGTTGTTGATATTTCTCCCGGCAATCTTAACTCCGGCTTGTGATTCATCCAGCCCGGCATTTCTCATGATGTACTCTGCGTGTAAGTTAAATAAGCACTGTGATAATATACAGCCTTGTCGTACTCCTTTCCCAATTATGAACCAGTCGGTTGTTCCATGTCCGGTTCTAACTGTTGCTTCTTGACCCACATACAGGTTTCTCAGGAGACAGGTAAGGTGGTCTGGTACTCCCATCTCTTTAAGACTTTGCCAAAGTTTGTTTTGATCCACACAATCAAAGGCTTTAGCCTAGTCAATGAAGCAGAAGTAGATGTTTTTCTGGAACTCTCTTGCTTTTTCCATGATCCAGCGAATGTTGGCAATCTGATCTCTAGTTCCTCTGCCTCTTCGAAACCCAGCTTGTACTTCTGGTAGTTCTTGGTTCACATACTGCTGAAGCCTAGCTTGTAGGATTTTGAGCATAACCTTGCTAGCATGTGAAATGAGCGCAATTGTATGGTAGTTTGAACATTCTTTGGCATTGCCTTTCTTTGGAATTGGAATGTAAACTGACCTTTTCCAATCCTGTGGCCACTGTTGAGTTTTCCAAATTTGTTGGCATATTGAGTGCAGCACTTTAACAGCATCATCTTTTAGGATTTTAAATAGCTCAGCTGGGATACTGTCTTCTCCGCTAGCTTTGTTGTTAGTAATGCTTCCTAAAGCCCACTTGACTTCACTCTCTAGGATGTCCGGCTCAAGTTCAGTGACCACACCATCGTATTTATCAGGGATATTAAGATCTTTCTTGTATAGTTCTTCTGTGTATTCTTGCCACCTCTTCTTAATCTCTTCTGCTTCTGTTAGGTCCCTGCCTTTTTTGTCCTTTATCATGCCCATCTTTGCACAAAAAAAATTTGCTTCATTAAATGACAATAAAAATACCCATACTCTTAATCTCTCTAATCACTTCCTATCAAAATTTTTCTAGAACTTCCCAGGACCACCATACATGCATATAGATGTCCTTTGCTTTGCCACACTTCCAACAATTATATGGATCTTTCTCAGTACTTTTAGCTGTTTGTATACCATCTATGAATTACTTTTAAGTAACTTTCCATGATCTTTGCTGATATTGATCTTAATGTGGAGTTCTTCCAAAGTGTAGCCTATCATGCATCAGAGATATTATGTCTTAAGTCTGATTCCTATATTTCTTTGAGAGATGTTGCTCTTACTCCAACAACTTCTAATAAGATATTATATATTTTGGATATTAGACCTTTGGAGGATTTTGAAGTTTCTAACATTTTCAAAGGCTGTTAGCAGTCATAATGTCTTCGTACCGATTTTATTTTTAATGAAAAGGCTCATATCATTCATTTGTAACCAATTAAGGTTCATCCAAGCCTATTTCTGCTTTAAAATATCTTCCGGCATTACTTGATTATTTATACAAGAATTTCTTAATCTAAAAAGGTTTTGTTGTTTCCACACATTACTAGATGTCCAGGCAATTAATCCTCTTGCTAGTTCACTATCTATCCCTATGTAAAACTAAGTGTTTATTTTACTCATTATTCACATCCCACTAACTTTATTGGAACCAACCAGTGACCTGCACAAGCAAATGTCTCAAGTGGGTAGTACCCAGCTGAGGGCCTATGTGAATGCCCTCAAATGCATTTAACTATTTTTGTATTTCTTAAAAATTCTTCCTTTCAAATCTGACATTCTATATGTGCCAGCAGAATTCTTTAATACCAAACAGAAGAAAGCAATGTCTATCTATGTCAGGGCTTTCCAAAGTTTTCCCGTGATGACACACCAACCACCGTTGGTGTGTTGCTGCGGGAAAACCCGGAAGTGCCACCGTTGTGGCAGCGCGCAAAAACCCGGAAGCGCTGCTGCCGCTTTTGGGTTTTTGTGCGCCGCCGTTGGTGTGTTGCCGCAGGAAAACCTGGAAGCGCTGATGATGATCAGCGCTTCCGGGTTGTATGGCGACACACCAGACTGTGTGTGGCGACACACTTTTGTGTCGCGACACAGAGTTTGGAAAGCTCTGATCTATGTCCTCAAGAATGGCAATGGGTTATTTTTAAATATCACAGATGAGGGGAGGAGTGATGGAATAAGACACAAACTCATGGAATGGTTTATGCACCAGTTTGCCATGTTATGTTGTTTTTTTGAAGACACAAATCTGTACACTGTATATAAGCAGCCACCAATGTTCCATGTTACCCTCTGGTCTTATGCAATCCATGTAGGCTTCAAAGAGTTAAAATTTAGCTCACCATAAACACGGGGAGAATAAGACACATAGATCTTGACAATTCAGAAACATACAGTATTCTCTTTGCCATTTGGGTTGCTCTGGGCTTTCTCCTCAACCCAACCCCAGGTTGCCGATTCTGAAACTCGATTCTTTGTGTCCTCTTGCTGCAGTCTTGAGGGGCAATCACCTCCAATGAAACTTGCACCTTTTACATGCCCCCATCCCCAGTCTTAAAAGAACAAATCCCTCTATTGGTGCATTAGGTGTTTTCTATACCAGCGGAATGGTATAGAAAAGATCAGCCCCAATACCCACACTGGCCATGGAAACTGTCCAGAGTCAGTCAAAGAGAAAAACAAACGTGTGGCATAACTGGAGTATGGATTTGTACCAGCTAAAAACAAGTTCCTCGGCTAATCAGCCATACCAACCTCAGCTCCTGCCATTCCATGAGTATTAGTAAAATCTGAACTCTGATCCTGCCTTCCAGAAGACAGTTTTCTATAACCTCTCAGCCTATCTAGACAGGTGATGAAGAATCAAAGGGAATGATTCACCATGTAGTGAATCCTGAGCTCCTAACAATGTTAGTTTGTTTGTTTTAAAAAGCAACACGTAAATGATAACCAAAGAGTGTTATCTGCTATCTGCCATACCACTGCTGAGTTTGTTGGTCTCAGGACAAAATGTTTTCCTTTGCTTGAATATTTTAATGTGTGCAAAACCTAGTCTACTTTAAAGGAGTTTGTCTGATGTTTTGTTATTGAAAATTGTGGCATTAATTTTAGTGTTATATAGGCCTGAAATCCAAACAGGATGAAGAGCATTTTTTAAGTGTTGTAATGAATATATAAAGAACAATATTTATGCAGATAAATAGACAGACAGATAGGTAGGTAGGCTGACACTGAAATGATTTCACTTAATGATAGGCAACTCCCCTTTTCTGGGCTTAGGTTAGCGCAGAAAACGATACCACCTTCTTCAAAGATTAAAAAAGGGCATACAAAGGGATCTAATACACACTCATGCATATACATACGTACATACTATGCATGCATACAGTACATACAGTGCATATTGTTGTTGATCAAGGCCAGTGCTGCAGATATAATCCTGAATGAACAACTGAAACTGTTATCTTAGCTCTGTTGGACCTATTTCATTAAAAGTTTTATATTATGATGCTGTTCCTGGATCATTCACATGTTCAGTGAATCAATGGTGTTGCTTCAGTTACCAAGTGACATAAAACAGTAAAAATTTCTTTCAAATCCAGCTCAGCTCCTGATGACTTAATAGATGTGCCCGTGTAGAGTTCTTCGCAGAAAGACAGAAATAGTTTGCCACTGCCTTCTTCTGGGATGTTTCTTGATTTCCCAGTTTATCTTATAACCTGGAGTTTCTTAGTGGTCTCCCATCCAAGTACTAACCAGGCCCATTCAAATACTCAGTAGTTTCTGAGGCCAGACAAGATCTGCCAGGTGCTGTCATCTACTGAGACACCCGAGGATGAGTCTGGATGAATTCACCAAATCTCTGCCTCGGATTTGTGCATCCTTAAGTATTATTATTATTATTTTTAAAAAGATGCAAATTTCTATAGTCTGTACTTATAGATGTACTTAAAGATCTGACTTCTTTAATTCGGGCAAAGGGATCCTTCCTCTACTTTATATTATCCTTTGAAAACTGAAACAAATAGAGGGTTATATAAGCCCTCATGCCTACGTTTTTTATCCTTCATATTGGTCAGGTTTCTGTATGTACTTGCATAGCATGACGTGATGGAAATCAACATTTTAATATACATTAAAATATATACATGAAAAACAGTTCCCATTTGTTACTTTTTTTAGACTGCTTCTGTTCCTGCTGCTTATGACTAAGCCTGGGTCATTAAAACTGGATCACTTTTTCCACTCCACCCATACTTACCAATAACCTGTTACAAGCTTTCTCAAAACCTCCCTCCTCTCTTCCCCCTCCCCCAACCTCCAAAATGAAAAGACTTCCAGATTGACACACGTGAGAGTGACATAGGACTTCTAGCTCCAGGCAAAACCCAGAACAAAATATATGAAATACTCAGATGGTGTAAGCACCCTGTATTATTTTGATTTAATGGGAAGGAAGAACATCAGGAGCCAAAAGGAGGGCTGCTGGTCACATCTGTCTGAAACACTTCATAGGAATGGTCTTCCCTGGTTTCCAACTATGGTCGCCCTTCCAAGACCTGGAGTTGGATATCCATTCATGTTGGAGCAATCAGCATCCCTATGGAGAATGGCCATTGCTGAAGGGGAAAGAAAACCGTCCTGTGACAAGATCCCTTGAGGCCCCTTCTTTATAAATTCAAATTTGAATTTTGTGCAGCATTTGCTACCACAGGTGTTGTTAAAATGTAAGGGTGTTTGAGAAGGAAACTGTAAAAGCATTCAATCTTTAAAAGGATACTCTCTCCATTGGAGGTAAAGACATTGATGACAGCTTGATCAACAGCTAAATGAAACCACTAGATTTAGCTGATTTGAGCTTAACTGTTGAGCAGATGGAGGTGTTCTGTGTCGATAAGGCCCTTTCTCCCACTTGTTGAGCACATCTCTGGTGGGATGTGCAGTTGAAAGATACTTATAACACACACACACACACACACCTTCACCCACTCTAGATGTGAAAGTAACTAATGCCACAGTTTGTATCTTTGATTTGCCCTGTTAGCATTATATCCAACTAGCATCATCTGGATATGGGGACTTGGAAGAGATACACTTAATAGTAACCTGCAGCCTTTGATTCCTGTCTTCTGCTATAGGGTATAGACTGAGATTTACTCCATTCCTTCTCGCCACAACCTAACCCTAACCCTGTGGTTGGTGCATGAGTAATGATACTATATATAATATAACTTCTCCACGAGCTGCATTGGGTACCAGTTTGCTTCCGGGTCCAATTCAAGGTGTTGGTTATCACCTTTAAAGCCCTACATGGCATGGGGCCAGGGTACCTGAGGGACCGTCTCATCCCGACCACATCTACCTGCCCCACTCGGTCATGCAGAGAGGGCATGCTTCGGACCCCATCAATAAAATAATTTCTTCAAGTGGGGTCCAGGAGGCGTGCCTTCTCTGCAACAGCACCTGCCCTGTGGAATATCTTGCCCTCAGAGGTGAGGCGGGCGCCCTCACTCCTGGCCTTCCGGAGGTCTTTAAAGACCTGATTCTGCTGCCTTGCTTGGGAGAAAGGAGGTAATAGTTCCTCCTGGGGGTGGTTAGCTTAGTAATATCCTCCTTTTAAGATCTCACCATCCTCTGGATTTTTTTTCTATTTATTATTATATTGTATTTTAAAATGTATAGGTTTAATTTTAATATTATTATTGTAAACTGCCCAGAGCCTACTGCTGTAGACTCTGCAATGATAAATTTGAATAATAAATAAATAACCCCTGTGAAAGGTGGGGCACTAGGACACAAGCTTCTAGATCTGAGCTAACCTGCTGATATGCTAGCCACAAGAGTTCAGGGATTCAGTTAGGCTGTTACATTAAGGTTACTGTCTACCTTTCCCAAGAGGGACAAACGACATAGGTGTCACAATGTCCTCAAGCAAAGGACACACTTGACATATTTGTGTCAAACGTCGTGGTGTGTGACATGGATGCCCATTCCCCCTTGCTATCTCATTTAAAACAAGCAATGCCCAAAGCTCATCACAAAATGCATAGCATAGGATTTAACTTTGCTCCATCCATCAAATTGGTAAAATTTGATTTGAGCCAATTCTGTATACTGAGGGACCAAACTCAGGGAAATATCTAGCAGTAAGTTGAGAAAACACTCCTGGTGGTGTTACCACCAGTTTATTACTTCTTCATAGACCAATTTAAATGATTTTTAAAATGAGAGTAGGACAAACATTATATCTAATTTATTCAATGTTAAAAATGCCAGTTTAGGGGGTTGCTGCTTAGCATAGAAGCAGGAACAAGAAGGTGACGAGATGAGGAAAAGAGGGGGTGGCACAGGAATTTGCTACTTGGCGAAAAGGAAGACTAGAGAATGTGGCAGCAGATGCCAGAGCTGGGGGGGAGGCTTAAGGGTATGTGGGCATCAGGTGGTTGTATACCTATGGTAAAGGACATGAGGCCATAAATAATGGGACAATGGCTCATAAGTTCAAATATAGGAAGACCAGAAGCTGCCTCCAAGTCAGTCCAACTTTGGGTCTATATTACCCAGTTCCATTAACTCTGGCCCCGAGTTTCAGGCAGGACATTCCCAGCCCTTTCCGGAGAGCCAAGACCTGGCTGGCCCCCACCAGAACTGTACAGGAAACAGAAATGGAGAAACAGATATCAGATGCAACTGAGCCTGTGTAGACAATGAGGCTGTAATCTTTATTTGGGTAGTAGTCCAAAAACTGGTGAAGGTAGCAAACAAATTGCTAGTAGCTGTGGCGTACTTTGGATTATATCCACACGTACTTCTGTATTCCTTCATTTTTATTCTGAATTGGATGCTAATGTAATTTAAGAAAAGAAAAGACAGGCTTTCATTGCATTTGAAGGGAATGTCGAGGCCTTCCAAAAACTGTCATGCCTTTTTTTCCAAGTCATCTTTAGAATCTTCATTATCCATACCACTTAAGGACTCCATATTTCATATGGGCAATGGAGAGATTAAATTGGCTGGAGCAAATTCAATTAGAAGAAAATTTGATATCAAATCTGCTATTATTTCCAGCTAGTGGTAGCTTCTGGCAGAGAGACAGGAAGGTAGTTCGCGCAAAGGAGGAAAACCTTTGCAGCCAGGAGGAAACATGCTTCAGACTTTGGATTTCATTTGGTTGGGGTGGGGTGGGGGTGGTTTTCAACATGCATATTGTTGTTTTTAGCAGTTAGTCCTATGAAAATGATCTGCTACCCTTCATCCAAATACTTCAACTTGTTCAACTGATTTCAAGATAATTTCTCAGTATTTAGTAAAAGAACCATGCAAATAGGCATAGACAAATGCAGCGCTAAATCATCAAGGGAGACGTAGCAATTGTGTATTTCATGCTTAAAGACTCTGTGTGTGTGTGCGTGCACATGTGTGCACTCACACACACACACAATCAGATCAGTTGTCCTTGGAGTCATCTTTGTGCTGACCTGGAATCTCATTGATAAGTTACTTTGATTTATCCCTTGCTTGGCTTTTGGAATAGACCAACGTTATAGCAAGTTGCTTCAGAAAATGTTAGAACAGAAGTAAAGAGGGAGAGACATTAAACTGAGCAAGAGGTGATATAAATTCAATAGCCTGGGCCACTTTGACTAGTGAGCAGCCTTTTACATCATGTAACAGAGGCCAGCTGTGACCATATGGAATGTGAAGTTCAGACAGCATCGTCTGGTATGGACTGATGGTTTCCATATGTGCTGGACTGCAACCCCCATGACTCCCACCCAAGGCTCATGCTGCCTGGCTATTACAGGAGGTATAGTCCAATCCTTATGTAGAATACCAGGTTGGGGAAGGCTGCTCAGTGCTATAGAGCTACAGAATTTAGAGATTAGATCTTCAGCAAGAAAACTGACACTTTGCAAGCTGTTGGAACGGCTGCAAAGACCTGTACTTGTCATTTGGCTCAAATGTTTTTGTATTTAAAAAAATAGTAACTTATTTATGTTGGGTTGCTGCAACTGGCTACAATTTTATCCATTCTGTTTTAGACAGTGATGTGTGAAAAACCCTGGGGGCTTGTTTTGTGGTCAGAAAGGTTGGCTTAGAACAAAAAAAAAATATTTAAACAAATAAACAAAAAATCCTGTGCATTTCTGCTTCTAAGAAAACACACCGTTTACATTGACTGTGGCCCAGTTCCGACCAACTATTTTCATGGAATTTATTCCTTGGAAATAAGAGCAGTGTGTGTGGCTTCACTGGCTTGACATGCAGCATTACCTACTGTAGGTGGGTATCAATTGTCGATACCACAGTAACAAGACAGACTTGTTGGATCAACCACAGCAGTCTACACCCCTTGTCCCCTAACTTATATTCAGAAGGATATAGATAGTACTTGATCCAGAAATAACTGAATTATTGTTGTCCATCTACCCCAAGAGTGGGCAACCATTTGATGGCAGGCAACCACACCACCACCAAACACCAATACAACTCCTCCTTCAGTTGTCTCAGGGCTGTGGTGATCAGAACAGTGACCCAGATGTCAGGTTGGGTCAGGATTTCCAGATTGAGGGTTCCCTATCCATTGTCTAGCTGAAGAGTATATAGGGGTAAGAAGGACAAGACATTTGATTGATTGATTGATTGATTGATTGATTATATGCCATCAAGTCATTTTCGACTCCTAGTGACCTGCATGATAATTTATCCCTAACCTGGTCCTTCAGTTCTTCCAATGATGCACTCATTGCCACTGTAACTGAGTCCATCCACCTTGCTACTGGATATCCTCTTCTTCTCTTTCCCTCCACCCTTCACAGGATTAAAGCCTTTTCCAGAGAGCTAGGTCTTTGCATAATGTAGGATAATTTGAGCCTGGTCATTTGTGCTACTGAGGAAGACTTTGCATGCATAGGTGGAGGAATGGGGGGATAGATGGATGGATATAAATGAGGGGACAGGTAGATGTTTATAAATGAGAGAAGAGATAAAGGAGAATGAAGACAATAACAGAATGAGTTGGAAAGGGAAGGGAGAAGTTGTCCCCACTTACTTTTGGGTCCTGCCCACTCTGGTTTCGATTCGGGCCTCAGAAGCACTGGAAATGTGGCTGCCAACAACTTTTTTCCAACAGAATCTGGTCTTCGACTTAATGAAAGGGCTCCCTGCTCCTGATCTGAAGTGAAAATAAGAGTCCTTTTTGTGCAAGACGACTAGAGTGATATAAACACCTTGCCACTGCAAGAGGAACATGCTTTCTTCATCTCAGACACTGAGCTTAGGCAAAGGAACCAATCAGGTTTATGACTGAAAGTAGTTGTGGGGGGTGGGGGGATGAATGTCTGCAAACAACCTCCCCCAAGAAGGACAAGAAGTTTTGGGAAATAGTAATAAAAAGCCTTCCTTTCCATCTTCCTGAACTTGCCCCATAATCCCTCCCAGAAGAGTCTGAACAGCATTGTGTGGTTCTTAAAGTCTGCCTGGAACCCTGAATGGGTGCTCTTGTTTTACTCACTCGGGGATATCCCAAGACATCATACAGCAAGTACCACTTGCCAGGGCTTTATTTCAAAAATGGGAATTGCTGGGGATAGGGACTGTCCAGAAATCTGCCCTCTGGGCCAAACAAATCATGAATTTGTGTGTGATTACCTGCTAGTGAGGAAAAGACAGGTATGATGTCTTCAAACACAATCTCCTGTTTCAAATATTGCAATGCATTTCATCTGGCTGTTCCCAGAGTCTGCTACTTAAGAAGTGCTCACCTTGTTTTGGCACCACATATACAATGTGCTGGAATGTCCTGGGTTTTTCAACCCTGAGTACTCCTTTGAGGAAATGTAGTTTCTTTGGTTCAGGAACTGAATGTCACAACTTTGCTGGAAAAAGGATTAGTAGCTATTCAATGACTAACGACATTAGAAACTTCGGTCAGAAACATACCGTATACTCTGATTTAAATGTGGTATTGAATGTATGTGTATGCTCACAAACATTGTTTGGAGAGGCCACCAAATTGGTAGGAATAACATTTTTACAACATAATTCTACATTTTGTTGTTCTGTTGAATACTGAAGGCTGCAAATTCGTTTAGCTGGAATCATTCTCAAGAGAAATTAACTCATACTCTTTGCCACACTGTGCCCCAAATATCTCTGAGTTTTCCAGTACTTGACTGAGCATGCTAGTTTTCCTGAAGTATGTTTTGCCATGAGCTCTTCTATCTCTGTCAAATTGGACATGTCCTTTCCTGCCTCTGATAATTCCCACAGATTGAACAACCTGAGGAAAAGCAGGAGGACTTTAAAAAAAAAAGGTTCAGGGATAGGTTATAGACTTTTAGTCAACCAGAAATGAACCAAATGTTGTTAGATGATGTCTGCCTTCTTCTGAATATATTTAAAGGAATCTGGGTAGCAAACAGGAAGAAACATCATATGCAATTTGCTCTAAGAGCCCTCTAGCGGAGTTCTGGCATCTCTGGCATCTTATAAAAATGTATCTTCTTTCTGTTTTTGTCCCGAGATCTCCATACTCCAGCAATTTCCCATACAACCTAGAAAGTGAAACTCTGAATATTCACAATGCATGTACAAGTAATAAAACCTCCAGATTTTACTCAGCAAACAGAATTTTAGAATGTTGGGTTCTGAACAGCTGCATTGTTCTTTGTCATCAGATTTTTTTGGAGGAGGATTAACATTAGTGGTTAGGAATCTATGAAATCTAGTGATTGCTGTTACCCCTATATCTCTCAAAGGGATCAGGCACATGCTCCAAAACAGGACACAAATTTACAGATGTACATTTGTATATGTGTAGGTACAGAATGGGAAAATGCTTCAAAGTAAGTAGAAATGCAATCTACCTCATTGCAGTGAAGAAGACTGTGACCTATGTGCCTGATATGTGCTTCTGATGTTTCTTTAGAGGACACCTTCAAATAAAATACTGATTTTTGACAGTCTTCAAAAGGGGGTTCTTCTTTATGATACATAATAATACATGGACATCCTAGACTTTTCAGTTCTGCTATCAGATATCCTTTCAAGTGAATTTATTGATGATTGTACTTAAAGATTTTTGCAGACAAGAAATAGCACATGTTCTTCCACTGACCTTTAGTTTTCCATATAAGAACAAAGTATATTAAGTATCTATAGGCTTCTGTAAGAAATAAAGCATTAGAAAAGAATATAGATTCAACATAATTTTTTTTTAAAAAAATGTTAGTGAAATGAGTCCTATTCAGTCACTCTGGAAGTCAAGTCTTCCTTAAATTAGATATGACTCCTGAAACTTCATGGGCACTTTTGGGCAACAATATGGAAGTGGATGGCTTCCACCTTTCTTCTAGGACCTTTTAAAATATATATTTCCCCGTCTAGCCTAAAGCCCTGGGATTTGCTCAATAGGTCTACCATTATCTAACTTTTTGGGATCAACAATGATTGGTTAGATGATTGCTGCCGGCTAGAAGTAGCTAAACTTCAAATATGGCCTGGGTCCAGCTAGCTACATCCTCAGCATCTGCTAGAAGCATCCACATATTTAATGTGAATTTGAGTGAGGTGTAAACTACTAGGAGGTCTTCTATGGGTAAGTTCAACCTGCAAAGGTTCTGTCTTTTCAAGAGTTCATGCAGAGCTTCCAGCAGAGCCTATGTAAAATACAAAATGTAGAGCAATTCAGATTCCGGAGCAACTGAATAGAGCCAAAGCAGTGTTAGGGATCAGCCTGAGTCTTCAGTTATTTAGGTACTGAAGAGCTTGAACAGAAATTCTGTATTGTAGCCTAAGCTCTTGTCTCTCATGCTGTTCCTATCTGTTTCTTAAGACAACTTCAGAAATTCCAATCCAGAAAGCAATCTGGGATCTCCCCAGATTGTGCTTCACGCTTAGAATTAAACTTGGAACAAATCTGAGCGATTTTATCCTGCAGATGCTCAGCAAACTCTTCCGACCGGCCCTGTAAATGGGTCACCGAGTCTTTTTGACCCAAAAGAGATCTAGCAATCTTAAACAGGGCCGTCGGGCGGCATTCTGCAGACGCAATAAGAGCGGAGAAATATTCACATTTCGCCGCTCTTACCGCCACAAGGTAGGCCTTAACAGAGGCTCTAGCTTGTGTTCGGTCATATTCAGTCTTTGTCTTTCTCCAGCGTCGCTCTAGGCATCTCTTAACCCTCTTCAGAACCCTCAACCCCCTCGTGAACCACGGGGAGTGATGGGTCAAATGGGACAATAGAGGTCGCATAGGCGCGATCCTGTCCAAGGCCTTATGAGCAAATGAAGGGATCAAGACAGTAGGAGCCAAAACCTTCCTTCACATTTCCTGTATTTCTTTTACAACATGAACATTGAGAGGATGGTTTATGTAATTTGCTCCTTTTCAATAGCTTCAGGTGAAGTGCCCCATTCTATTTCCACCTTCACAAGACATCCTCCTGATTAACTAAACTAAAGGTGAACAGTCTGCACCCCCGGAGCATGTAGTCAGTTCAAGCCTCTAACAATCTGTCTGGAAAAACAGAACTAAGAACATACACTACACCAATTCTTATGATATAAGATGACTTGCAATGCCAATTCTCAATGGCATAAAGAATTTCCAACCTGGAAGTGTCACTGTTCTTTGCTTAGGTTGAATTCTGTTCTTGTTGAATTCATTTCTTAACAAGCAAACTCCAGACAACAGTGTGAAAATAGATGGCACTTTCAATTTCCAAACAGATTTACATGCATTATCTGCATCCCATAAGGCTGGGATATACAATCTTTAGGGCCAAGGTGGCTTCATGTCACATTTTGTGAGGGGAGGGAGAAGACCAGAAAAGATGGGTGTATGATACAAAGAGGATAGGGCTGTACTGTGCTGTGGATGGGGCTGGATTTTTCTAGATTATTACGGTATTAAAATTTAATGGCCCTAGGCCAGTTTTTTTGAGAGCCAATTTGGTGTACAGTAGTGGTTAAGGCATCAGGCTAGAAATGGGGAGCTCTAGTCCCACCTTAGGCACAAAGCCAGCTGGGTGACTTTGGACCAGTCCCTCTCTCTCAGCCTGAGGAAGCAGGCAATGGCAAACGACTTCTGAAAAACCTTGCCAAGAAAACTGCAGGGACTTCTCCAGGCAGTTGGCAGGAATCAACACTGACTTGAAGGCGCACACACACAAATACAAAAACCAATTTTAGAGTGTACAGTAGTGTTTTCTTGTTGCCCATCTTGAAAAGACAGGAAACTTATTTGGGGTCAAGGGAGGCTCTGGGGCCACACACAGACAAAATGTTTAAAGCCACACATGGCCCTAGTTTCCATCATCATCATCATCATCATCATCATCATCATCATCATCATCATCATCATCTCCCTTATTGCCAGATTGGTATTAAGAGAGAATGGTTTGCCCACAAACTCATGGTAGAGACAAGATTTGAACTGGGGAATTCCTGATTCAGAGCTCCGTCTGCTAGCCGTTGTTCATTTGTTAGAGTTATATCCTGGTTTTCTCCCAGGAGCTCAAAGCTTCTTCCAAATTTTCTCCACAACAACAGCCTCCTGTGCTACAGTAGATGGAGCTGAAGGACAGGGACTGATCACAGTTATCCAGTGGGATTTAATTACTGTGTGTGGATTTGGATTTGGACCTAGATGTCCAGCTCCTAGCGCAACACCTTAAGTAGTAGACGACGTTGGCTCCCATATACACAGAGTTCTCTCTGCTGAAAGCTGTTGTCCACAGATACTGTTTTTCCCTGGCAGCCTTTTCATTGCTGAAAGTTGACTTGCCGCATTGCAGATTTGCTCAGTGGCATCCTAAGATTGCACCATTCCCAGGCCTTTGCCTGAGCAATCAAAACCAGTTTTGGGCTAATCGCTGGCTTAAATTTAGCTCCGGTAGCAACTCAAAGCACTTTCATTTGATACATTGCTTCTAGTTCCTTCCTAGGTGAGATCTAAATGTAAAATATCCCAGAGAAAGGAGTTTTTAATTATTAGCTAATGAATAATTGAATCTACAATGTGATACATGGAGTTGCTATTTTCCCTGGGTATCTTGCTCAGATCTGCTACTACCAGCTCCCTGACACACCAAGGTATCAAATGACTTTTGTGATAGGGGGGGAAACTAACCCACTCCTATTGAATGGGTGCCAACATCATTCACCATTTATAAGCAGAATTATGTTCACAATAAGTTCCTGCCATGTCAGGGGCCTAAAAAGAGTACATTGTAGCACTATATCAATAGCTGGATATATATCAAATGAGTTGGTTTAAAAAAAAAACACAAAAAACAACACTGTTCTAACATTTCAAAATCTGATAACCATATGTATTTTTCCACAAAGCAGTGATGCCTATTTCACAGCACTTAGTTTCATGGCTAAATAATAGATATATTTATGATTTGAGCTGGGAAAATATTGAATGGATTTGCATGATTTAAAAAAGCACTTTGGATTGCAGATAAATCATACCAGAAAATGGTCAATCTGCCCCCTCCCAACAAACCCATGACCAGCATAATTTTTTTTAATCAAATTTCATGACTGGAAAGAAATAGGAATAGGTAAAGATGTCAGTCATCAATTCAGTCATTTTAAAAATTATTTTAAAAGGGTTAAGTTCATTTTAGCCTACTTATACATCAATTTAAGCAAAGAAATGGGCTGCTTGAAAATCAGTAATATATTCATACATATTTCTCCTAATGTAGTTCTTTTTCTATGCCCTTTTCCAAATGTACAAACTTTCCAAATGTTATTTTTTCTTGATATGATGACCTTTTGTTTAAACACTATGGGAGGCAGAAAACTGGACTTGATGATCTGACAGACCTTTTAAATTTGTGTCGTTAACAGCCAGGGATATCCCTGCATCTGAACCGTTCTTCCTGATTCAGTTCTCTGGTTTATTTTAGCATAGGAGTTGTGTGGCATTCAGGTATATGGAGTAAAAGGGAGAAAGATCACTTTTTAAAAGCCTGTAATGCCCTCTATCCACCATCCAGTTCAAGAGATACAGAAGATGCAGACAGAGTCCGTCCTCCGACCATGAGGCCCAGGCTAAAATAAGATTGCTGGTAGATGGTTTGTTTATATAGAGCCTAGCCCGGCATTTTCCTTTGAGTGGTTGATTCGTAAATAAATACAAAGCAGCATGTCAGAGGAGAATATTTTTGTGGTTGTTTCTAATGATTCAGTGGATTCTTTGGTTTGGTGCATGTCTGGCCAGGGGTGAGGTGCCTGTGACCTGCCAGATGTTGCTAGACTCCAATCCCCATCAGCACCGGTGCCATTGCCAATGATTGGGGATGATGGGAGTTCAAGTCCTACAAATCTGGAAGGTCAAAGGTTATCACCATAAGACATTTTCCGGTTCTGGAGAAAATGTCTTGGTATACAGTAAGTAATTAGCTGCCATTACTGCTTAGTTACTTTATTAAGGTAATAGATGAATGAAGTGTGCCCTAGAGATGCTGTCCTCAGCTTCTCAACTTCCAAGTCCATCTGTTGGGAGTTGAAGTCTGAGCTCAGATTCAAGCATAGCTTAAATATTAACAGCACACACAGTAAGTTTCTGCTAGCCTGTATAAGACATGAGAACATCAAAGTGCAGTCATCACGTAAGGAGAAAGTGAACCACATTAATACCTCTTTTTAGAACTTTTTGGCTGGAGCCCTTGAAATTTAAAAAGAGAAAGGATATATAAGCATGCAGAATTATAACAAAATGCTCTCACACATTTCCAAGTTGCCTTTAAACTGCAGTGATTTTTGTTGCTCTCCTCTCTGATTAGAAGCCCCTTGCAGCTCTGCAGCTGTAAGAAAATGTTTCAGTTTACTTCTTTCGTGGGAGATCTTCTTATTAAAACAGCTGATCTAATGTATGTGTTCATGCCTAGGTCTGATATAAAGTATTATTGTACTCCATTCAGAATTTGGAATATGGGCTCGCTGTAGATCCATCCACTTTGCTTTTTGGGCTAGTATCACGGTATTTCATCCATTCCAAGAGTTTCATTTTAAAATGTTTTGGAAAATATATCCATCTGTCATTTGCAACTTTCCCTAATATCAAATGTAACATGTAATATTTTAATATTTCCAAAGAGTTGGCTCTGTTAATCTCTTCCAGCAAATAAATAACCAGAAATAATCCTGTGGCACCTTAAAGAGTAATTTTCTTTAATTATAACATAATTGTTCATGAATCATCTCTACAAATAATAAAAATTTGGCCATTGAGACCTAAATTATATCCATCTGAAACACCCAATTTTAGAAACATCAAGAAAAGTAAAATTATTAAAATATTAAAATACCTCATTGCTTGAGCCTTAACAACAGGAAGTGATGGCAGATTGGGTTAGTCTAACGTTGTTCTTTGTGATCTCGCTCAGGATTAACCTGTAATTTAGTTGTTAAATTGTCGGTGCTTTTAAAGCTCACTAATGTTTCATTAAATCATTTATGTTGTAATTGTTTTTAATTTATTACAAATTGCTCTGAAATATTCCCTGCTTAGGACTTGCCTTTTAACACTGGAAAGTGGGTTTAAAATGTAATAAATAAACAAACCTACATCTCTAATCGTGGAATATTTTAAAAATAATCCTGCATGCATCATACATATAGATTTTTCCTTATCTTGACAATGCGCTAGAGCAGTGTTTCTCAACCTCAGCGACTTTAAGGTATGTGGACTTCAACTCCAAGAATTCCACAGCTGGAATTCTGGGAGTTGAAGTCCACAATCTTAAAGTTGCTGGGGTTGAGAAACACTGCCCTAGAGGAGAGTTAGGGTAGTGGCCAGCCAATGTTTTGGCCAGAGTCACCTGGCCAGGTACATGGAGAGCTAGACATTCATAATTTCAGTCATCCCCCCCCCAGCAATCACAGTGCAATCATAAGAAGACTAGTTAGAGAAGATTAATACCTACCTGTCCCCTGATCACTGGCCTGGCTGCTTTGCTCACTTACCAAAATGGCAGCTGCTCCTGATTGTCTGGCAAGCTCCATTTCTCCAGGGTTCAGCATCCAGAGCATCTCCTTAGTGCAGAAGCTAGAAAGTCAGACCCTCTAGCTCCTGCTCTGAGGGATTCTATGCTCACTCCAAACTGCAAGAAAAGGCTAATTGCTTGAATCACCAAGACTTCTCAGCCGGGAAGTGAGAACACTAAATGAAAGTGAATGGTTCAAATTCAGCCTGAGTGCTTTAAGACTGAGCAGGGAGTTGAGCCCAGATCTCCATCTTCCATTTGCAATCTCTTTATCCAGCATGTTATTCTTCACTGATCCACCCGATCCAACTCCAAGCTCTCTGCCTTTGAAATGAGTGAAGCATGGTGTTTGAGCACAGGAAAGACGCTTGTCTGTTCACTAACAGTTTGCTGCTTGCAATATGCTGGTTTTAGCTTCAGCTAATACTTCACACCTGTTTACAGTTGTTTCAAGAGAGTGCAAAACCTAGAGGAAATTGCACAGACACTGTCCACCCCCAGATCTATTCCCCTTCTGTGTGGTTTTGGGATCCATGCAGATTTTAAGTTGTGACTGGAAAACATAATGCAAGTACTGTACAGACATCTGGAACTATCCTAACGATTGCTTTCAGAATTATTACCATCAGTGAGGATGTTCCTACAAATTTGCAGCAACAGCTTGCTTTGGTTATCGGAAACATTCTAGACCAGCTCTTATTAAAAGGAAAAGAAAACAGAACTTAATGTACAGATTAATGTAATAAATGGGACAGCAAATCTTTAAACTAATGACTGGTTCAAAATTGTTTACTGGTTTTGTTCATTAATAGTTAAGCAAAATCAAGAAGGTTTTTTTTTAAGAAGGGGAAGGAAAAAAAAACGATTTCTCAAAAAAAAAATTCATCCCCATGTTTTTAATTTTGCAGAAGTTTGAACTTTCCATTTTTAGAGGTCTCTATTAAATCAGAAAATATCAGAGCCAGGATCCAAAAAGTCATGCTGAGGGGGAGTTTCCGTTTTGACCCTCTAATAAGTGCCACTCCTGGTTCTCAGGGGTTTTTGATGTGGCATGAATGGCTATGATGAAAACAGAACAGAAGCGGAGCCACAAGATGCATGTGGCAAGATACATGGGCTTCACTGGACGCCTTTGCAGTTTTCCAAATGGGCACAAATCAAGCCAAATCTGACCTCTGGTGTTGGGCCAGGCCCAGTGTGGATAAGTCTGCGGCACTGGAAATTGCCTTGACTTCCAAGATGTGGGTGGGAGGTGTGGGTGAATTCCATTTTGTATTGGAAGATGTCCTGCAAATAGTGTAAGGCATGTTGCACACTCCTTCATCTCTTGTGTGAATACAATGAAGCCCAGATTCCTTGGCAATGGAAAGGTGCTGAAATTCATCCCCATTAAAAATCTCAGGAAGGGAGTCTGCATTGCCCATTGCCAGTTTGGAGCACTCTGTATTTCTATTTACAGAAATACATCTGAAAATATATAAAAATAATAATTGGGTTAGAAAAAGAACATGAAAAGGGTTAGATTTGCTTGTTGTGCTCCCACTTGTGCCTCCCTACACATATTTCTAAATATTTGTGGACTCCCATCACAGAGAAGTAGCACCTATAACACTGCAAATACTTCTGAAGCATGTGACTGCCTCCTGAACCTTGAGTCTTCTTGAGTTTTTCTGATTTGGCAGCCTTATAAATCTAATGAATTAATAGTAGTAGTGGTTATAGTAAACCTCAGTGGCAGTATTTCCTTTTACAGTCTAGCAATGTGGCCTAGTTTGTCCTTTGCTGCTGCTTCTTTACACATTAGAAATTTAGGAGATACTTATTCTGGATAATGGGGTTAGACTAGATGGTCTTCAGATGTAGGAAGCTCTATGAATCAGATGAAATCTGTTGACACCACTTTATGTTGCTTCAGTCTGGGAGAGATGCCACTCCAAACATGCTGCAGGCAACGGAAAGTGGGTGTTGGTCTGTTATCTGAGACACATCTCCTTGCATTTCATAATAACTGCCTTTCAGGAAGAGCTCTAATTAAAATGATTCCCAGCATCGTGTTTTCAAAACACAGAGTGCAGTGAGGTAGGTTTTGAAAATGGCAAGAGAGTGATAAAGACTCTTTGCTCAGGCCACGCAGAAGGAAGAACTGGAAATAGATCTTGAAAAGTTTTGTTTTAGTTCTAGCAATAACATGAACCAACATGGTGCTATCTGTTAATTAAAACATAATAGCATGTGCGTTAAGTTAAATCCAGTGATTCTTCTCATGTTGCAGGAACTCAAATTAAAGCCAGGTGCATTGGTTATAATTCTCTCCCCCACACACAGACACTTTTCACATTGCACATCAAAACTTTGTACTCTGGCACTGACTTCTTATGAATACATATTTGTTTTCTAAATGACAATGTTGTAAGGAATACACTAATTCTACAGATGTTAAATTCATGTGTGTGTGCGCGAGCATGCAAGAGTATGCACATCCATTCTTGTCTTATCAGTTATTGCTGTTCTGAAAATTTCCATTGCATTTGTTAACATTCTCATTCATTTGATGGGAAAGAAACAGGTGATGGTGATGGTGATGGTGATGGTGATGGTGATGGTGTGCAAAGGAGACAAAGATGTTGGTGGCATTTTCATAAGTGACGGCTAGATTTTTTTAACTCCCTGATGAGATGACTGAGGGAGATGGATGAGTCTCCTGTTTTTCACTATATAATTACCCCTCTGGGTATCTGTTGCCCCACTGACTTCCCTGGCTTCAATTAAATCCCAAAGGAAGACATCCTGAGAAAACTCCTCCTTTTTTTTCCTAGTTCAGGAAACAATGGCAGGTAGAGAAAATACAACCTGGTGGAAAGATATATCTTAACACAAACCCAGAATAAGCAAACCCATCACCACCATGCTCTAACATCTTGCAACCACAAATGAAGCTCAAAAACACAAGAAGAAATGCTAAAGAAATTTTGAATTACTCTGAGAAGAAGGTAGAAAAACAGAAGCCACTTTTGCAGGAGAAGAAAACATGGATAGTAGAAAGGCAGATAGTGGGGTTTGCACCTCACCAAGCCATGATTTGTTTAGCTATGGTTTATTGAATAAACCATATTTTGTTGGATCTGTACAACATATTAAACCTTACATCATAATAAACAAATTACAGTGGGTGGACTTGCACATCATACTAAGCCAAATAATCAACATACATACATATATACATACATCAAAGTTTAGCCCAATAAAGAGATTCCTTGCAAGCTCACAGAACTGTGCTCTCATATACATTAAAATGATTTTATTGTAGTAGAGAACAGTTAAAGCATTCATATACTTTAGATAACATTTTAGAGTCCTTATAATTTAAGTTACAAATACCAATCAAATAACTCCAAACAATATCATTTATTTTTATTTGTGTTGTATAGTCCTTCTGCTTTGGAAAAGTTCGGTAGCTTATTAATTGTGCAATTTTTTTTTTATTTCACTCTCAAAATGGTGTTTGAAGTCACTGCTCCTCCTACTTGAGAGATGGCAAGAGAAACAGGTGAAGACCATAAACTATTTTCTAAGTATTGGCTAAGTTTTGTTGTAAACCGCCCAGAGTCCCCCTTGAGGGAGTTGGGCGGTGATAAATTTGATTAAATAAATAAATAAGTTGGGGTTTTGCATCTCAGAATATTCTATAAATTGTGAGGTTGAGCATTAATCAAGGGAAAAGCATTAATGCACCGTTCCCCACAATGAAAAATGTCCCCAAGCAATGACACTACTCAAAGCTGCTGCCACAGATGGCTGCAGAAAATGTAACAACAACAACCTATAAAAACAAGAGAGAAAGGAGAAAATAAAATAAAATAAAGATTGGTTTTGAAGTACAACTGAATACCCAAACAAGGCCAAATTGCCTGAATAGCTAATTTTCTTGTTGAATAATAAGAAAGATGGCACAATAAAACATTATTTGTCCTATTGAGGAAGTTTGGATAACTGAGAACAGAATTTGGAAAATTCTTGATGGGTTGGATTAAGTAATAGTTACTGTATAACCAATAAACAATATACTAATTATGCCTTTTTCATGTGTGTGCATGTTTAAGAAAGCTGGAGCATGTGTATCAATCTGGATAGTCTGCATATTTTTATGGTAAATATACATGGCTGGGCCTGGTTGGGTACCCTGGCCAGCCATATGAACAGTCCACCATTTCAAAGGTGCGGGTGCTTGACAGGCTACCTTTAACACAATCTAATCTGGATCTAAGTACTGCAAAGCCAACATTAATGACACACAGGGGTCTGTCTAACCGAGAGCTTATTTTGGCAACGCCTTCCTGTAAAGAACTTCTTTGCCTTGAAACATTGTTCAAACATTGTTCTCAGTTAATCCTACAGACACATATTTCTTCATCAGCACATGAGAAAACAGAGGAGGGAGCAAATCTTGAGGCCGACATTTAAAAGAGAAGACAAAGAAAGGTTAAATAAGCAAAACGTATAAATGGTGTCTGAAGGACTGCACGTGCCTCAATGCGCTGTTTGGCCACTCTCTACTAATACAGGCAGGAAAATATTGCTTTTCATAATTTGATCTAATTTCCTGCTCCCTCCCCACATTAGTATCTTGTATATCTGTTCCTGGTTCAAGCTTTGTTTGGAAATGTCAAGCCTGTCTTCCCCCATGGAAAGGTATTACTGACATGTAATATCTGCAGGATATTCACTATATTCATTGCCATAACATTTCTGTTCAGAACAGCCTTAGATGCTCTTCCCTAGTACTTAATTATATCCTATACATAATGTAAGAGGTCATAACCTGTGTTTCACTATCACATTGCATATTCCGGCCTATAATGGATATTAGACATTTTAGATTGGATCATACCTGTGCTAGTTGTATATGGGTCCCAACACACCCACTTTCTACAAATTCAGGTCTGGCCATGAGCTAATTATTATTTTTTTCTGGATGTATTGGATTTACAACCCACCTTTATTTTGCACAACTCAAGACAGGGTACATAATGCTCTCTTCTCCTGTTTTCTCCACAACAAAAACCCAGTGAGGTGGGTTGGATAAAGAGAGACAGACCGGCCTAACGTAATTCAGAGAACAATATACTGGTGTAGGCTTTCATGGCCAGTATCTATTGGGCAGTGTTGAGCTTCAGGGTTTTGTGACTGTGGTCTAGACAACAGATTTCCTAACATTTCGCTGGTAACTATGGCTGGCATCTTCAGAAGCAAGGTGGTCTTCTATGCAGACCAAAGGCAACTGAACAAGGACTGACTGGGCTACTGTCTTTATAGCCAGGTGACCTGATGTCTAACATTGCTTAGCCCAAAAGGGAATAGCAAGATAGGTATATTTCTATGTATGGGTTTCTGCTGTGGCAGCTTTTTACATGTACCAGTTTGGATTACAATCCAAGCAGGATAACAGTGCTTTTTTTTTTTCCAGAAATGCAGCCAAACATGATGAGCTGGACAAATTCTTATTCCAAATCAGCTAAATAGAAATGTTGGCAGCATCTCTAGGGGTTGCTGGTCTGTTCTGTACCCTGGAATGAACTCAGCCAAAAGACCCTCCCACAGAGTGCCAAAGGCATATTTGAGAATTAAAAGAAAGCTACCCTTGATTTACATCTTAGGTAAACAGGCCCTACATCAGGTGACTGTATGTTCAACATTCCTCCTCCTGCTTTTGTTAAAGGCGTCTGGTCTCATTTCCACTGCACTTCAGCTCCTGATTTCCTCTTTAGAGATGCCAACAAATCAGAGGTTGGACCAAGCCTAGAGATTTTCATCCCAGGCTAATTGATTGTTTCAAAAGGTTTACCAATGAGGTTTTCCCTTAAATAGAGTTCATCCTGTAATATGCCTTCACTACTAAGAGTTTGCTATGAAGGACACATCGCGGCATATATCTTGGTCTTCAGTTTAGGATGCCATGTGACTGGCATTCCAAATCGGCATGAGTTAGCATGGCTGCCAAGCCAAGTAGGGTTGGAATAGTCTCTGGCGTGTATTGGTGGAACTCTGACAAGAGCTTGGATTTGCAGTCCTGATTCTTATGGTTGAGAACTAATTTGATTACTGCCCATTATTGACTCTATTCCAAAGCTTTATTCAGCAAGGATTGAGGGTGCAACTACATGAGTCAATGGGAGATTTTGTGCTTGATTTCTGCTTGTACTTGTTTTGGAGTTCTCTGATACTGAATCTGACTCTGGCCACACTTTAGTTGTGCTTTTAATTTAGTTTTGTATATGCTACTAGAAGAATTGGGTTTTTTTATCAAGCAGTCAGCAAATATTAATAGTAAATAAATAGGTGGGTTTCCATCTGGGTTAACCAAAGGCAAAGGCAGCTACAGGACTTTCCAGTTTGGAGGGGTGGTGACTGACACTTTTCTCGGCTTATTAAATTTCGTGTCTTCCCCTTTGCTGCAGAATTGCTATGCTGCTGAATGTAGTTCTCCACCGGGGTAGATTTAAATTTAAATGGCACTGGGGAAAAAGGATTAATTTGCTTCCCCAGTGCTGTAGCTACAGTATTACCTACAGTATATCAGGGGGGCAGATAGGTTTTTTAAAAAATAGTAATCTAGATGAGCCCCTGCTATGCCAGACAAGTAATATATAGGCTTTTCCTTCTATAGCATAACTCATCAGCCACTCTTCCTCCTTTTCCTCTGCTGCTCAACATGAATGTTTGCTGTCACAAGTGCAATAACAGATGCTTTGAAAAAACAGTGTTTATTGTAAAAGAGCTAAGTGCAGTTTTGCCCACATTATTCTTCTGTGGGCCAGGGCTCACAGACGTTTTGAGTTAAAGCAAGAAAGAGCCAAAAAGTGGGGAGGAGGGGTGGAAATGTGGAGATGCCTAATTCTCTGCAGGATTTATATTATTATACGGTAAGCGTTTGAACTCCATAGAACAGAAACCAACTTGGCTTTACTTACATTGCAGAGGAAACACAACAAAACCAAACAATCATCAGCTTGATAGTCATTGCATTGAAGAGACATTTATTTTATTCTTTTACTGGTAGGACCAATTGTGATTTTTATGCTCCAGGAAAGTTCCCTCTTAAATTTTATGTCTTGCATTGCAATGCTCAATCAAAGCCTAATCTTCTTGCATTAAATTGATGGCAAAATGGGTTCCTACAGCCTCCATGTAGGTGTTTCAGACTGGTATCTGGAAATGCTGGTTGAACTTTAGATATCAGGCTTGTAAATAACAAATATTATATTTCTCACATTTCTTTCACATTTGTGCTTATCTAGCATTAAAACTTGCATGTGGTATGACTTCGGTTCCTATAAAGAAAGTGGTGGAGAGGCAAAGGGGCTCAGAATATAATGTGTCCATCCCCCCCGAAATTTCAATATGTCTTGATGAAAAGGATCTTTATTTTCCCAGTTGGTGCATGAAATAACACAACTGTGGTATTTCTATTAAGCAACTTGGAGTTTCTTACTCCCCCCCCCCATTAAAACCAAGATAGATATTGGACCCACTTAGCATTTAAAATTCAGGTTAAAAACAACTCAAGCAGCAACAATTCAGCCTCCATAAATTATCAGCTTCCCCATAAATTATAGGCTCAACAGAGTTCCTCAGGCAAAAGACTTGGGACTGTCTTGAACACTTTTATCCCCAGAATGGTCACAGTTTGGTTCAATATTGTATAAGTCAAGCCGTGACTTGAGATTCAGGGGTACAGCATGACATTGCAAAAGCAATATTGGACATCATTTAGGGAATAAAGTTGACAGCACTTTGCATCACTGTAAACATCTAAACTGCAGTGAGGAAATTGTGATCCATTATCATGGAAAGTTGTTAAATAATTTCTTAATGGCATGTATGATTGTGATTTTTGAAGGCAGAGAGTGAATCAGTAATTTCTCTATAAGTGAGAATGACTACCTCCTACATCATTTAAATTGAATTAAAGTCCAAGCTGCTGTTCCCCAGATGTGTTAGATTGTAACATTCATAATTCATAGCTGGAACAGACAATACACAGTATCTAGAAAATATCAGTTGGAAAAGTTTGATTTGCACCACAAAATACCTCATTAAGCTCAATAAATAATAGTTTAAAAAAATAACATTGTATTTGATACAAATAAATTTCTGTTTAGTTGCTGAGAGTTTTAACAGTTACTTTTCAACCCATCTTTTGCATATTTATTCAAAAATAAATGACAGTGCATTTAATGGTGCTTACTCTAGATTAGTAGAATTCCATACATAATTTTGCAGCTGATTAACATAATTCAGATTGTTCAGATCTCACTAAATGTGACCAGAGTACAGAAGACAGGAACCCAGTTTTGAGGGTTGGAGCATGGCAGGGAGGAGGGGGTCAAATAAATCCAGATGATGGTCGTGACCATGCAATGAAAGACCTGCTCCCTTTTTACATCTGTTGCGGACATCCCTGATAGCAGATCTGATTTTTAGAAACTTTGATTTCTCCCCTATCCATTTGAAGTAGACAAGCGTGGCCTAAACTAAACTGCTGAAGAAAATGAGATTTCAATCTTACAGTTACAAGTCTCAGCAGATGTCTTAAATTAGCATTTATCCTAAAGTCTGATAAGTAATGTGTTTTGTGTACTTATATTTTTAATGTTGTTTTTAATTGTTTGGTTAAGTATTTAACTGGTTTCAGGATAAATAATTTTGCGGTGATGATATAGATATAGATGGACTACCTTCCATCGCTGTTAGAATACACTTTGCATTGTTGGGCCACTATAAGAAATTAGAAAGCCTTCGAGAATCCCATCTCGCCAAACTCTGTTTTGTCCATTACACAGCTGGAAATCATTGGACTAAACTTTTGTCACCCATTTTACAAATGTATTCCATACTATCTTTGGGAGAACTCAGAATTTGGAATAGAGAAAATATTAGAGATTGGCTTTTTGAAAGGGATGCTAATAAAGATGCAATTACAGTACAATCATCCAAATTTTCATCCTGGTACTATCATTATAAAAAACATAGAAGCCTCTCCCAGTACCTGGTTAACATAACTAGTGCGTCACTGAGAAGGGCTTTAACATCCCTTAGCCTGCAGACCATGCCCTCTGCATATCTCGAAGGGAGGTTTTGTAAGCTCCCTGTCGAACAACGCCTCTGTCCTTGTGGTGTTCGTCAAGTGGAGGATGTTATCCATTATGTCCTCCACTGCCCCATTTATAACGAGATCAGGGCTAAATTATTAATGACTGATGAACTCAAGGGCTCTGATGTTGAAAAACTGATTTATTTTATTGCAGACATGTTTCCAACTGTTAGCAACCAAGTTGCTACTTTTGCTCTGCTCTCACTTAAACTTAGGAAGAAATATTTAAGTTCTTAGTTGTAGCTCTGGCTCTGTTTTGCTGTAACCTTTTTTCTTTTATATTTAATGCTTCTTTTATTATTTTATTTTATAATTTCATTTTATTGTTTTAACGTTATTATATTTTTTTGTATTTTATTGCATTCTTATGTTATGACCTGTGGTTACAACAATAAACTTTACAACTACTATTCCCTGATATAGATATATAGATATTTAAAAACTCAATAAAGACAACAGTAAGTGGACATGAGAATGTAGGAAAAACAAAAATTATGTTGAAGCCGAAATATCTATATAAATCCAAACTGCCCTGAGGAAGAGGAAGCTTCTTTCCCCCTGGTAACAAGGTTGGGGAGGAACTGCATATATGACCCACTTTCCAAAAGCCTTTGTACTAAACGAGCAAGTCTCAGAGTTTATGCAAAGTCATTAATTAGCATGCCTGCTACTGGAGAGGAAAATAATAATAATAATAATAATAATAATAATAATAATAATAATAATCTGACTGAGGCCATGTTTCCTAACTTTGGGAAGATTCAATTGGATCAGTCTATACATAAAAATGACCCAGGATGGATCCAGCTCAGACAAATGGCGGAGAGTGTTTCATATGGTGACCTTCACAAAATACCACTTAAGGCCAGTGGGTTTTGAAATACTCATCCAGAACAGGTTTGGTTGTTCATCAAGCTTATGAAAAAGGAACTAGTTCCCAGGGTTACGAATAATACCCTCAAATGATCACAACCTTTAAGGATGGGTGTGGTGTCCTTTCCACATACACGCCCACACCCTGTGTTTAGCTTTACACTCCTTAATGAGACCAGAAAATAACAACAACAAAAAGAAAGCTTTGAGGTAGGCGTAAATAATTTCTGAGGAAATATATATCCAAGTAGAATTTTCAGTGTTGCTGGGAGTCCAGTACCTAAGCATATTTCCTAATGCGATTAGCATAGTGCAACCTCTGTTCCAAGCATGGTAGAATCACTTTTCAGGTCAAACAAAGGTCTAGAAGTTGGAAGTTAGGCTTCTGATGGATTTCCTGGGATAAGCTTGAACATGTCTCATGTAAGAATGTTTTGCCAATTCCTGTGAAAACTAAATTGATCATGTCTCTCCAACTAATGTATGAAAATCAGTTTCTACCAGGTTTTGCATTTCCTGAATATTTTGACACAATTCTCAGATAAAATAAAGCATGAAAAAATATATATTTACAACACAGATGCATGTTAAGAGTGTGTTTCAAGAGGTACTAAGTTAGACAATTCTCTCCTTCAGATAAAATATAGTTCTTCAATATACATATTAAATGCATGATCATTAATCATATTTACTATATTTATACATTTACTATGACAGTTGAAGGGCTAATAAATACTGCACTGACCAAATGAAATATCAATATTAAATGCAAATTTCCATTTGGATTCTTTTTAAAAAGAACATCTTCAGATTAATGCAGAAGTGGGATGGAATGTAAAAAGAAAACTGAAGGTATTTATTTCTTTAACTATTTATTTGATTTATACGTTGGCTTTCTATTCAAGCAGGTCCTTGACAGTGACTGACTCATTCACCTCTAATCCCCTGTTAATTTAACTGCCTTGCCCCATTTGGATTAAGTGAGCACAGCATAGCACCTTAGATGAGACCACTACAGCTATGCATGATCTGGATTTGGGGAACCTATACATTTATCAGCAAATTTGCAAGACTGTGCAGAGAAAAAGTATGTCAATCAGTCCTGTGCATGTCCATGGCTGCCAATTGGTTAAGCATGCCAAGTAGAGTACTGATATCAGTGATTTATGTTTATAAAAAATTCCCTTCTCACCCCTATGGGTGGTATGTGTCTTCCTCAACCTCGGGTCCTCTACCAGAGGCCTGGGAGTTTGAGGGTTCTTCACAGTATCTGAGCTGTTCCTAGCATTCCATTCTTCTGGACAGAGAGCCCTGATGTTGTTCCTGGGATCTGTTGGAGTGACTCTCCCAGCTTAGGAGTCACAGCCCCGAGGGCTCCTACCACCACTGGTAGGGACCACTTTGGCCTTCACTTTCTACATCCCTTCAGGTTCCTCCTTCAGGCCCTGGTACTTCTCCAGTTTCTCATACTCCTTCTTCCTGGTGTTGCTGTCACTCAGCACTGCTACATATATCACTGCTGCTGTCTTCTAGTCCTTATCTACCAACATGATGTCTGGTTGATTGGCCAGTATCTGCCTGTCTGTCTGGATCTGGAAGTCCCGCAGGATCTTAGCCCTGTTATTCTCCACAACCTTCTGTGGAATCTCCCATCTGTACTAGGGAGGGTCTAGCTCATACACCGTGCAGATGTTCCTCTACACAATGCCAGCTACATGGTTGTGCCATTCAGTGTATGCTGTTCCTGCCTGCATCTTACACCCTGCCACTGTGTGTTGGACTGTCTCTGAGGCCTCTCTGCACAGTCTGCACCTCACAGTCTGATTCAGTGCGGAATTTAATATCTTTATTTAATCTTAAAGAAAAATAAAATTAAGAAAAATAAAAGTACACTGATAAGATACTAAACCATCAGATGCTAGTGCTGACTCCAGCTGACATTTGGCATAAACTCCTCTCCTCCACCACTACTGCTCGTCAGTGACTTCTAGCAAAGCTACCAGAGCCTTTGTTCCTGTACTGAGGCAACTTCTTTCTCTGTGTTGCACCCTTTGCCTCTCTGGAGTTGCCACTACATGAAAACAATTGTGGATGAAAATAAACACAACACAGCCCTGTGGAAAATATTACCTGGGGGTGCTATTGCATACATACTGTATGTGTCAACTTGTTTTTCTTAGGGTTCTTTTTCCACATGTTGCTGGAAATACCATGTTCAGTCAACATCCATTGATTTTTGGCATTGCAAAAGAACAACCACATGTTGTCTATTCATCTTCATGCTCAGTGTTACCTCCCGATTTCCAGCTGTGGTGCTGTGGTATGAAGCAGGAGTCGGAAGCAGCCCCTTGTTCAATATTTTTACTTATTGGCAAAAAAGTACTAAATAATCCAGTTGGATTGCCCCCCACCACCAATTTTGGCAGACAATTTTAATTCTTCTTGGGTAAAATCTATCATAAGGAAATTGAATTACTATGGCTTTTCCACTGATGTCATTTTGCCACTGGGGCTAACCTACTTTAAACAAAGAATTGTAGATGTAGAAGGTCAGTTAGAATATATTGTTTAGCCCCATGATGTTAGAATATATTGTTTAGCCCCATTATCAATAATCAATTTTCAGATGTTAAACTAGCTCCTTATTGATAACCATTTTCAATCCCCAAATTTAGGAGAGCCCAAACTCTGGTCTGTCTTAATGTGCTCCTCACAGCAGTTTTGAAAAGAAAATACAGGAAAATTCACCATAGTGGTGTCCTTGTGGTGAATGTGCCATAGAAACCACAGCCCATGTTCTCTGTATTACCTAGTTCTACAGGGGCATCCATCTTAAGTTGGTCACCCCTCTCCTAAATTTCTGGGGTGCTCTTTAAAGATTTATTTGAACTATTATTGATGACAAAGATACTTTTATTGTCTTCAAAGCTGCAAAATTCTGTTACATCATATGTAATCTCAACCTCAGATGAGGTTGCCACACTTATACTGTACTATATTATAGTTTATATGATTTTAATATCAACATTAATTATAATTTTACATGTAGATTTTTAATGATTCAGTGATTTTATAGCTAGTGTTAGTTATTCTGATTTTTAGTTATTTTTCTATACCTTTTATTTATTGACATCTACTTTGTTCTTTATTATACTGTAGTTTCTATAATCTTAATATTTTAGTGATACAGTGATCAACAATACAGTGTTATTGTTCTAACTTTTCGTTATTTTTCCATAACTATAGGCTACACTATTCATACTGCAGTGATTGTAAATGTTCATCGTTCTAATGTTATTGTATGATGGTCAATGACTAAAATAAAGATCTTGCTTTGCTTCACTTGACTACCTCCCAGTGGGAAACACCACACCTCCAAATACCAGTTGCAGGGAAACAACAGCCAAAGAGGGATGGGTCTCTGTCTCCTGCTTATTAGCACCCCAGAGTCATCTGGTTGGCTGCTGTGAAAAATAAAAAGTTGGACTAAGATGGGCAACTGTCCTAAGAGGACAGTTCTTAAGTTCATAGGGGTTCCCCTCCAGACCAGAGCTTGATGCTGATATGATCCTAGTAGTGGATTTGTTCCCATGCTGCTATTCCATGAAATAGTGCCGCGTCCCTATCTCTGCATCATTTCCCAGATACATGAAAGGATCAATTTTGACTAAATCTTAAAACATGTGTGCTGGAGGTTATGGACAGAAACCCTTGGGCAGCTTATATATGATGGGCCCCAGTTCTGCTTGCCTTAGAATGGTTAAGTCCTGGCTTTTCCCCCAGGCATATGGGTCCAGTAGAGGGGAATCCCCTTTTGGTTATTTTAATTGGACCATTTTGGCTTGCCAGTTTATATATGGGGTTACTTTTTAATTATGCATAGTTACTTTTTAGTTAATGTTTCTTTTTGTTGTACCCTGCCAAGAGTCACATTTTTGAATTGTTTTTTTTTGGGGGGGCTGGCTTGAAATAAATAAAATAAAATGAATCAGGAAATGCCCATTAATTGAATAGATGAATATGCTCTCTATGAATGTCATGTAACTGCATTTTTAGGAGTAGGTTGGCAATGAGCACCAACAACTAGCTGATGCACTGAAAGATGCTTAATTAATCCTATTCTGATTTTTGATTGGAAAAAGTTTTTTTTAAAAAAGTGGGGAGATTTGGCATTTTCCCTGATTCTCACCTTCCAGGGATATTCTTTTATGCCTCTTTACTTCTATTTGGTGTCTATCTGGGTGGCTGCTTCAGCATCACTTTTTCCCCAAAATGTAATCACTGAAAGGGAACACGTTTTTAGAACAGAACCCTGTTCAGAAGATTCGGTCACATCTTGGATGAATGCATGGGGAGGGTGGGGATATAGCAAATAGCATCTCTGATGCCATGCACACATTCTGCATACCAGGAGTCAGGGTATGTATGTATGTATGTACATCAGTACACATGGTGGCTTCCACATGAAGTGGAACCCCAGTCATAAGAGTTTACAGTCTACATTGAAGCTTTTGTGCAGCAATATGGCCCAAGTCTCCATTTTTGCAGACATTAATGCTCTTCATTCACCAGGAGATAAAGTAAGCTGGCTTACATGGTAGTAGGGACAAGATATTCAACATGATCTCACTGCTTATTCATGTTCATATTCAGTGAATGAGGAAAACCTCTGAATTAATGAGGTTCATGAGCTGGAGAGGGAGACCAGTAGACTGATTTCTAGTCAGGTTTGTCAATGACATCCAGCTGGGGGTACTTTCCCAGTGACCTGCGGTAGTTCAAGCTCTAACAGCAGAGTGAAAATATCAGACCTACTTAAAGGTTGTAGATGGAAAAGCGGGGGAAAAACATTGTTCTTCTCTGATTTTTCTTGCATTTGCCATTGTCACAGTGGAGTGAGAAAGCCCCTATTTATTTTATTTATTTATTTATCAAATTTTTTATCACCGCCCATCTCCCTCCGCAGGAGGGACTCTGGGTGGTTTACAACAAAATGATCTATTAAAACAATAATCATAAAATACAAGTACAATATGTGAAATATTAATACAGTTATTAAATAAGAATAAAATTCAAGTGACAGAAAGATCTAATACAGTCCATGTGTGTGAGGAGCACTCTAAGGCACTAGCCATCCCCAAGAGTAACTATTCCCCTCCCTGCCCCAAGCAAGGTGGCAGAGCCAAGTTTTCAGGTTCCTCCGGAAGGTCAGGAGTAATGGGGCTAACCTCACCTGGGGCAGGATGTTCCAAAGGGTGGGAGCTACTGCAGAGAAGGCTTGCCTTCTGGACCCCACCAGATGGAATTCTCTTACAGACGGGATCCGCAACATGCCCTCTCTGCATGATCAGGTGGGACGGGTTGATGTATTGGGGACGAGGCGGTCCCTCAGATAACCCGGTCCCATGCCATGTAGGGCTTTAAAGGTGATAACCAACACCTTGAATTGGACCTGGAAGCAAACCGGTACCCAATGCAGCTCACACAATAGAGGTGTTATGTGCCGATATAGGCCTCCAACAATAGCTCATGCAGCCACATTCTGGACCAGCTGAAGCTTCCAGATACTCTTCAAGGGTAGCCGCATGTAGAGCACATTGCAATAATCTATATGGGAGATAACAAGGGCATGAGTGACCGTTCGAAGGGCTTCCCGATCCAAGAAAGGGCGTAACTGGTGCACAACACTAAATTGTGCAAAGGCCCTTCTGGGCACGACTACCACCTGCTCTTCGAGCAGGAGTCATGAGTCCAGGAGGACCTCCAGATTCCTCACCGGATCTGTCTGGGGTAGTGCAACCCCATCCAGAACCAAAGATGATAATATCCTGGATATGGAAGAGCCATTAACCCACAGCCACTCCATCTTACCAGGGTTCATCTGAAGCCTGTTTGTCCCCATCCAGGCCCCTACAGCCCCCAGGCACCGAGAGAGGGCAGTCACAACATCACTTACCTCACCGGGGACGGAGATGTATAATTGAGTATCATCAGCATATTGATGATACCTCATCCCATGGTCACGGATGATCTCACCCAGTGGTTTCATGTAGATATTGAAAAGGAGTGGAGAGAGAACTAAACCCTGTGGCACCCCAGAAAGGAGGGGTTGAGGGTCGGACCTCTCACTCCCTATCACCACTGATTGGGACCGTCCCTGGAGGAAGCAGGTAAACCAGTGCAAAACCACGCTGTCCACCCCCAGATCCCTGAGACGACCCAAAAGGATACCATGGTCGATGGTATCGAAAGCTGCTGAGAGGTCAAGAAGAGCAAGGATGAATGCACTCCCTCCATCCCACTCCCACCAGAGATCATCCATAAGTGTGAACAATGCCATTTCTGTCCCATATCTGGGCCTGAAACCTGACTGAAAGGGGTCTAGATAATCTGTTTCATCCAGAACCCTCTGGAGCTGCAACACCACCACTTTCTCAACCACCTTCTCCAAGAAGGGAAGGTGGGAGACTGGATGAAAATTGTCCAGTACAATAGGGTCCAGCGATAGTTTATTGAGGAGTAGATGCGCCAACGCCTCCTTAAAGGCAGTTGGAAATACCCCCTCTCTCAAGGATGCATTAACCATTACCTGGACCCAGCCACATGTCACCTCCCGGGCTGCTTTCACCAGCCAGGAGGGACATGGGTCTAGATTACAGGTGGTGGCATTTGCCATCTGGAGGATCCTGTCCACTTCCTCAGGTCCAACAAGATGAAACTGTTCCCAGATAACTGGGTAAGTAGCCTCCACCGGTATCTCCCCAGACCATGTCTCACGCTTGGAGTCTACCTTGGAACGGATCCGAGTGATTTTATCCTGCAGATGCACAGCAAACTCCTCTGCGCGGCCCTGAAGGTGGGTCCTAGGGCCCACTTTCCCCAAAAGGGATCGAGTGATCTTAAACAGGGCTGTCGGGCGGCATTCTGCGGATGCAATAAGAGCAGAGAAATATTGACGTTTTGCCGCTGTTACCACCACCAGGTAGGTGTTAACAGCGTCTCTAGCTTGTGTTCGGTCGGGTTCAGTCTTTGTCTTCCTCCAGTGGTGCTCTAGATGTCTCTTAATCCTCTTCAAAAACCTCAACTCCTCCATAAACCACGGGGAGTGTTGTGTTTGATGGGACAAGAGAGGTTGCATAGATGCGATCCTGTCCCTTACTCTCTGATTTATCATATTTTAAAGATGCAAACTTCAGGATGTTGGTGAATAGGTAGACAAAATATTTTAAAATCCCAGGTTTGGCAGTCTAAGACAGCCAGGAAAAATAGGATATTAATTCGTTTTCTCAAAGGCCACCATATATTTTGCTTGGTGTATCACAGTTTGGAGGCTCTGTCCCAAAGAATACCAGTGGCAATGTGTTTTTATCTTTATTGCCTTTCAGCATTCTTGAGGTGTTCTTTCTCCAACAGCCTGAGAGCTGCAAAAACCTAAGGAATGACTTTAATTCTCCTAATGTTATTTCTGTAAATTTAGATCAGAACAAGATTTAAAACTATTAGTCACTCCCAACCACCAATCCAGTCCCATTTTTATAAAACGAGGGGATAACCTAAGACAGGTGATCACATTTTGTTAGGAATCATGCAGATGCAACCATTTTATCAAAGTGCTCTGCCAGCACTAATTTATGTTCTTCTTAATCCTATTTATAGGTTGAAAATAGTCTGGGAAATATACTGAGTTTGTATGATTTAGCTTTAAGTAGGGTACCAAAGTCCACTTCAAACCAACTCTGGCCAACATTATTTCATCACAGACTTACTGAAACAGTTTGAGCTTTCCCAGGGCCAGGATCCCTCTTTCCCTTACTCAGCAAACTATTATTATGCAATTGTTTTTGACAGTCTTAAATGCAAACAGCAAGGCTTCAGGAACAAGGATATGTAAAATGTATTGCTGATGCCAAAAGCATGGGGCTGACATTACTGAAAATGAGACTAGGGTAGCAGAGCGTGGGATGAAAGGCAGATTCTTCCTCAGTGGGGGAAGGATAGCCTTTGCCCTATTGGTCTAAAGCTGTGATTTTGTCATGAACTAGGAAGTAAATGCAAGCATGCTTGGGGCGGGGCGGGGTGGGGTGGGGTGGGTGGCTGGAAAGGGAAAGTACTGTTCTATCTCCAGGGATGGGTGTGAGATTCTCTTTAGTGTACATTTAAATAGAGGCTAATTTGTACTTCCTAAACAAATACCCAAACTGAATTAGCCATCACACTTCTTTGAAAGTTGTGATTTAATTTTCTGTTTTAAAATTAATCCCAAATATATTAAGGAAAGTATTTCTAAAAAGACATATATTAGGAAAAAGTGCATAAAATCTGACTATGATTTTTTTTAATTAATCTTAAGCAGATAGCCAGTTGACATAGACCTGAACTGTGCTTGAAAGAAACCCTGCAAATATTATCCAAAGAAACAAGACATTTGTCCTTTCCTATCTACTATCCTTATTAGTAAGCTAACATAGTACTTGGAATTGGCTTTTAATACGATATTAACATTTGATTATTAGGTACATCCCAAAGTATTTATTGTACTGCCATTATGCATTTAATTTTGGCATCCCAGTAAGGAGTTGTCTGTGTGTGAACCTGTACCTGCAGATCAAGCAGTTTTATTATTCCATTCCACCAAGAAGACCTGATTGTTTCTTTCCCTATAAAAAGAAAATTATGTATAAGGCTGCACCAAACATTCTTGTTCTCAAAAAGCTTAGAGATGAAAGGGAGATTTTTTTTCCTCATAGCTATTGTGAGTGACTATCTCAGGTTTATTTATTTACTTAAGAAAATTAATAAGGCTGCCCATCTTATATATGAACTCTGGGCAGCAAACAAGAATAAAATGATGATGATGATGATGATGATGATGATGATGATGATGATTTACACTGCTGTAAATCAAGGAAATAATAATAAAATAATCATAGTACAATCACCAAGGCACCATATAACACATGCAACCACATTTATACTGGAGTCATCTAACATCCTGACCAGCATCTGTGGGAAAACCAGATCTTCACAGCATTCTGAAGGCCAGGATAGTTGGATCATCTTCAGAAGTGGTTTGCTGTTGTCTTCTAAAAAGGTAAAGTTTCCCCCCGCACATTTGTGCAGTCGTGTCCGACTCTAGGGGCCGGTGCTCATCTCTGTTTGTTAGCCGAAGAGCCAGCGCTGTCCGAAGATGCTTCCGCGGTCATGTGGCTGGCATGACGCACGCAGAACGCTGTTACCTACCCACCGAAGTGGTACCTACTCATCTACTTGCATTTGCATGCTTTCAAATTGCTAGGTTGGCAAGAGCTGGTGCGAGTGCGGGAACTCACTCCGTCACGCGGGGCTAGGGTCTCGAACCTCCAATCTTGCGATCTTCCGATCGACAAGCCTGGCATCTTACTCGCTGAGCCACCACACCCCTTTCTTTCTCTATATTTACTCTCTTAACATTGTAGTTGAAGCTTATAGCAGTCAGTCCAAGGTATGCCAGTGAGATTCATGAGTAAGCAAACTTTTCAACAGGGTAAAAATGAGACAACATATATGGATGGCAACCTAAAATATTAGTCAATATTTCCTCAATAGGATTTTTTTTAAAAAAAAAGCATTTCAACCACACGTTGAGTATCCTAAGGCCTTCATTAGCAATAACCCTGTAAAATAACATTCATTTCAAGTGGAAGCCATGTGGCTTTTAAAGATTGGCCCTCAGTAAGACTTCTGGTTGTTGGGTGGGTGCTGAGAGATAAAGTTCAGACTGATTTTTAAAATAATCCCCCTATTTCCGAACAGATCATTGGCTTTGTAAGATCATTGGCTTAGAATCTATGTGTAGGAAAGAACATTTTAAAAAATCTGTTGTTTTGCATTCATGGCCTTTCAGTTTAACCAAAAGGAGAGTCCTTGGCAAAATTGAGCTGGCTGTCTCCTAAAGCTATTAATATTATAACCAAACATTTAGATAGTGGCATACATTTCTTATTTTCAGTAAATGTTCTTAAAGGTCATAAATTTGATTCTGCTTCCCAGATTCAGTCTTTCCAGCTGTATTTACTGGTTGGTTACTAGGTCATTGGACCATTTTTTTCCCCCTTGGCAAATGACCCGTGAATCTCAAGAGCTCTAAAAATAGATTACCTTTTTAAAATGTCTTGATGGTGGAAGATGTTGCCTAGTCTGGCAATGAAATGTCTGCAAGAAAACAACAAGGCTCAGAGAGCACCAAGGACACCATGGTTTCCTTTCCTTTCCTTTCCTTTCCTTTCCTTTCCTTTCCTTTCCTTTCCTTTCCTTTCCTTTCCTTTCCTTTCCTTTCCTTTCCTTTCCTTTCTTTTCCTTTCCTCCTGAAGCTCTCCTTTCCTTTCCTTTCCTCCTGAAGCTCTCCTTTCCTTTCCTTTCCTTTCCTTTCCTTTCCTTTCCTTTCCTTTCCTTTCCTTTCCTTTCCTTTCCTTTCCTTTCCTTTCCTTTCCTTTCCTTTCTTTTCCTTTCCTCCTGAAGCTCTCCTTTCCTTTCCTTTCCTCCTGAAGCTCTCCTTTCCTTTCCTTTCCTTTCCTTTCCTTTCCTTTCCTTTCCTTTCCTTTCCTTTCCTTTCCTTTCCTTTCCTTTCCTTTCCTTTCCTTTCCTTTCCTTTCCTTTCCAGAAAAATTAAAACACCAGAGACAAGAGGCTAGAGAGTTTAAGAGCAATGTCCTATTCAAACTGTTATATTAAGAAATTCATTGGAAGTGACTCAAACTACTTAGGCCCAGTTCTCATTGGTGTGCATTTTTTGTGTGTGTTATAAAGTTGCCCAAAATAAATATTTTCGGAGGGGTCAGCTTATGTTTCCATATCATTACATCCATAGAACTTTGTTGGTTACCACCATACACAAAGAACAAAGAGGGATGCTCTATGCTGTGAACTCACTTGACAAAATATTAGTCCCCGGCTTTTTTAGTTTTACCACAAACAATTGCCCTCCACTGTACCTGCCTATCACAGGGAAAGAATGAGCAGTAATTCCCAGCATTGTTTCCAGGGAACCTATCTGCTATTACTAATAATTTCATTGGGACATCACTGGTCTCTGGTGGAACTCTAAAGTTCCCAAATGTCATCTGGAAGAAGTTCCAGATGATGTGAAAACTCAAATGCTACGATTTATACAATTGATACACTATAGTTCCCATTTCTTCCTGGGCATGCTCCAGGTCTCTTCAATTAAACAACGTCCTCTTTCAGGACCCAGGAAGCATGCCTTCTCTGTCATGGTGCCTGCCCTCTGGAATGAGGTTCTCTCTGAGATCCCAGTGGTTCCCACCTTGATGGCCTTCTGGAGGGCCTTAAAGACCTGGCCCTTCTCCTAAGCTCTGGACTAGGGTGGTTGGAGCCCCTGCTGGGTGCAAGATATTTGTTGAATGTGTTGACCGGATCTACCATCTGTTTACTGTTGTTATTTTTATATTACTTGTGTATTTTGAGCTACTCAGAGGCAGTCTTGGCAGTGCCTAAATTGAATGAATGAATGAATGAATGAATGAATGAATGAATGAATGAATGAATGCATGCATGCATGCATGCATGCATGCATGCATGCATGCATACATACATACATACATACATGACTAAAGTCTGGCCCCATGTGATACTTGTGGCATAAATAGACAGTTATTTGTCACTCCATTATGGCCTAATAGTGTCAATTTTGAACACTTAAAGGCTATTGGAATGCAATGAGGAAAAAGAGATGGGGGTTAATAATATTTTAAACCACAGATGGGGTAATAAACTGCAGCCAGTACCTAATGGTCTTGAAACTTGATCTTTTATAACATATTATGACTGTAATGGGAGTAGTCAACATTGCTGCAGTGGGGTATTTTTCCCCACAGCTCAAACAGTGTATAAACATAGATTATTTCATCTTCCCCCCAATGCAGATGAAGCAGCTTGTTCCCTACAGAAGATCTAAACAGTTTCTATGTAGTTAGTATGTTAGCTTAAGGCTGGCTGACAATAGCAACACATCATGTTTAATGACTCGCCATGGGGTTTCTTTCCTTTTCATTTGGCTCCACCCAAGAAGAAATTTGCCAGGCCAAAGGCAAATTGAAAGAAACACCAGGGGACGCTGGCTCGACACTGTTATTATTTTCTTTTTACTCCAGCATTATGTAATATTATAGATAAGAGAGACCAGGCTGGGGAAAGATGACATCCATCCTATATTATTTTCTCTCTCTTTTTAAAGTTCGTTCAGCAGCATTTCTTCTTTATGGAATCTTAAGCAAAAAAAAAAAAAAAAAGTGGGGGAGGTCTTTGCTTCTTCTCTAGATTTAAGAAAATAAAATACTAACATAACACCTCTCTCAACCAAAATTGAGTTAATTCATTCTTCTGTGGAAACAAGTTAAAATCGTTCAGTTCAGAACCTTGTTAAGAGGTCACTGTGAAGACCTGTAAATATTGTGTTCCGGTGTTGTAGAGATTTTAATTTGTCTCATGGGTGTCCTCAGTCCCATGACCTGGAATCCTATTAGCTCTACAACATAGATAAGAGAATTCATGCTGAGTGATACTAATTTAATGAAAGGAAGCCTGTGAGTACAGAGGACAAACAAGTCCCGCCCCTTTCTTTTAACTTCCAACTGCATCATAAGTACATAAAAACTAAAGATGTGAGAAACCAACCCAAATAGCATAGCTTACTTCACAAGGAACAAATCTCTTTATGAAGGAATCCTCTGCACTGAAGGACTAACTTATATGTGCATACATTTTGGGTGCAAACTGTTAAAGTACCATTAGATGGCACCACATCACTTTACTTTATTTCTTTGTTGCCCTCTGGTGGTCATGTGCAACTTTGCAGCCCAGATATGGTAGCCTTGCAACCATAATATCAATACTATTTCAGAAATAGTGATTTCAGATACGGGATCTTGATGTGTGATTTGATTTCCATTTCTTAGAATGGACCTAGGAACATTGCCATAGAACTTCACAAGTTACTAAAAAATATTAATTTTAGTGTCTTGCCCCAGAGACACATTTTGAAATGAGTGAGGTTTTAAAAGCATTTCTAATTCTTTACTGAGTACTTATATCTATCACATTTATAAAGTGGAAGAAATAACAAAGTTGGCCTTCACCCCATCACACTTGCACAGGTCATCCACATTTATTAAGTGAATCAGATTCCTCTTCCTCTTCAGGAAAACCTATTTGCTCAGAAGGTGACCCACTTCAGACTAATCTGACCATATTACCCAGAGAATATAGCTGGTACATACAACATCACTGAAAAACATTTCCTTTGGTTTTTGTTATTAGATTTTCAAGTGATTCAGATACCCCAAAATTTTCTCTGATAAGAAGCCAGCTGTTTCCAGTATTTCTTATAACTAGTAATTCAGAATGCCTCAAGATCCTATTTTGAAAATTTAGCTGTGGTCTGATTGAGGTTGTCAAGCTAATTTTCAAGTATTTTGGACTTAAATTCAATAAAGAAAAAGACACACACATACCACACAATGAAGCAATCAACTACCCTAAGTTGATTCTGGCCATCTACTAACCAAACTGAGGGGTACCTCTGTTAATCTGTACAGAACAAAATTAGAAATTGGTGGCATTAAATCACTTAAATCCAATACAGAAGAAAGGAAAAGTTGTTGATAGGTTGAGCTGTTAATCTATCATGCTAAGAAAATTACAGCCAAAGAGGAAGATCATAGCTTAGTATTGGGAAATACTTACACTTTTTTAAGTCATGAAAATACACACATATATACACAGATGCAAGCTATTATATGAGAGTAATTCTGTGAATTAAATTAAGCAGAGCTTGTAAAATAAAGGATAGAAAGAGGCTTTTCACTTTCAGGTTTTTCTCACTGGACACATAAAAACTCAGTACTTTAAGATTAAAAAAAATACTATTTTGGTACATAGAAAATCTTACTTCCAAAAGTATATACAGTATTCAAGTTTGAATGCTTCTGTAAAAAAAAGATTATTATATCCAAGAAACGTTGAAATACGTGTTAGTTTATTTAAGACAAAGTGGTTCTGCATAGCAAATCTCATGACTCTTTTATACTCAAATTATTGATCTTGTTTCAACAGTACCATTGAGATGACTATATGTTGAGAATGTTTCAGAGTAGTCAAGATTATTTCATCATCCTTTCAAGAAGAGATCAGAGTCATATTGCAACTGAACCTGCAGATGAATCTCCAAGAAATGTCTGAAGTCCATTCCAATTCAGTAGCCTTTGGTAGTAGCTCATCGAATCCAATCCTAGACTCTTGCAGGGGATATAGATTACCTGAAGTTCAAACCAGATCATTTTGAAATCTATTCCTGGAAGCAGAATCAAATATATCTCCAATGTATAGTCAAAATATATCTCCCTTTTCCACAAATTATTTCCCCTGAATCTAGTAGAGAATACCATATCTACCACATGGGTTAGAAGAGATATAATTTTAGGCAAGCTCATCGTCCAGATGGCTGTGAAATGAGCAATTCCTGATCAATTAGCTCTAGCATGCATTTTGAAGTCACCTGCAACTGCCCACCTTGTAGTTCTTAAGACCATGTTTAAACTTACCTATTCCAACTCAAGGAAAGAGATTGTTGGGCAGTTTGTGGGTGATATACCAAACAAATCACAGTCCTATTCCAGATAACACACTATTGTACCTGGTCAAAAATCAAGACTAAAGCTAGCCTTTTCCTTACTGTGGTGCTGCTAAGTTTTGATCTCAAAGCCTATTTTAGAAGTACTGTAGATTAGAATCTATGGTCTTCAGATTTCATAACAAAGATTAAACTGTACTGTAGCTTCACTGCTATTGTTGTTGTATACTGCTGCATGTATATTGTTGTATATTGCTACATGACATTTGTTCCCATAATTGTATTTAAGCATGCTAGGATTTATTGTAGTCATATAAACAATAGATCTAACCTTGAATGAACTGCTTTATAGTGTGATTAAAATATTATTTGCAGTAAAAGGCAAAGACTCTTCATGGCTACATGGACATATTCATGTAATTTTTTTGGCAACAGTACAGAACTGGTTTGCATTGCCTTCTTCCAAGATTTTTTTTAAAACCTCCCAGTCTAGCCCAAAGCCTGAAATGCCTCTATGATCTCCAATCCATGTAATCCCCAACTTCCAACATGTCATTCGATAATCGTATTTCTTTGAGCTCTTTTTCTTCAGCAGTTATCCTGTAAAACAAAACCCCAAAATTGCAAGAATTATAAAGGCAGCCACATCTCCTATTTATGAGTGTTGGTGGAACTATATAAATAATAAACAGTTTACTATCTGTTTATCCAGATGAGATATGATAGAAAAGAGGGTTGTCCAGTGAATTCCCATTGAGGTCTGCAATGGACCCCCTACAAAATCCCCACCCAAGGAATTCCCTTCTGGATGTAAATATCCGACCAACTAGACCATGTTCTACAGTCATCCAGGGTGAGGACAACACAATCTAAGATGTTATTGCTTATTTGGTTGTGTCCCCTTTGCTTTAGATTGAAAAAAGAGGCACCATTCACAATATATTATTGGTGCAAAATTGTAAGTTACAGACTAATAACTAATTCTTCTATGTGTGTAAGAGAGAGGCAGGAGGTAAGTGAATATAGGCTTCTTTATATTTTATTTTTCACTCATCTGGGGGAGGATAGAATGATACCCTAAGCTTTTTCAAGATGTGTAAAATTCTAACACACTAAAGTACTATATGCATAATAATTTAAAGCTGAGCTAAAACAGGCTTTTTTGTTTTGTTTTCACTTTTATTATTGTTGAAATTTTCTCTTTGGGTTTTTTCAACTGCTCCTTTCATTTTATGTTCTGCTATTTTATTATTTTACCCAAGTCTTGGATACCAAAATGACAACTCAGACCGCTTTGTGCAAAAAATAAAAATCTACAAAGGCCAGTTGTTAAAGTTCCTCTGCCCAGGAAGACTAAGGCGAAAACGTTCATGAAAAATAAAGTGTCTCCCCCTCAAATATGCAAAGTCTGACATGGAAAATTTAAACTCCCAACATTTAGACTCAGCTCTAAATAATTGTCACTTCCTTGTGACCACAGGTAAAAAAAAAAAGATTTTAAAGGTTTTTTTTCTTCCTTCCTTGCAAAACCAAAGCAGCTGAGTATAACTGAACAGAAAGAAGGAGCCACTTTGACAAACACTTTTCTCCTAGGTTGTGAAAAGAAGAACCCTGTTTTGGAATTCTTGAAGGGAATACCTGAACAGAATCAAACATTACCTTATCCTCTAATGCAGAGTTTTCCAAACTTGGCAACTTTAAGATGTGTGGACTTCAACTCCCAGAATTCCCCAGCCAGCCTAGTCATGCTGGCTGGGGAATTCTGGGAGTTGAAGTCCACACATCTTAACGTTTGGAAAACACTGCTCTAATGTTACCACAGCTAGTTCTCAGGAGATCTTCTTCCTTATTCATCCTGTATGGGAAGCTATATGACACATTTGATAATTTACATACTGCATTAACCTATAATTTGTTTTAAGATAAAACAAGTCACAGTAGACAGGTTTGCATGATTTTTAAACCATGAGGACTGGGTTCCCACATCTCACTAAATCAGCCCAACCAAACAGGAATCCAATATGAACTCAGATTCTCCTGTTGGCTGGCTCTTTTAAAATGGCTTATCTATCCTCTGTAAAGATGGAAATCCACAGTACTATAATCGATAGACTATAATCTTTGCTTCTCTGTTGATAAATATAAGCATTTATAGGTCATGATTTCATAATGAAATGTAAAATTCACCACCTGGAAAATGCAGTTATTCTGTATGTCCCTGCTTGGATTAAAAATTGCATAATCTGAACACCACAAAAATTGGATCATCCCATGATAGAAATAATAATAATAATAATAATAATAATAATGATGATGATGATGATGATGATGATGATGGTTTGGTGTTTTTTTTTCAAATTCTTGGATGAGGATCAAGTGAAATAGGGCAATATAAATCAGTTATAGGCCGGTGACATCATAATTGGGACAGCTGTCAGACACAAACTCAAACTAATACGCATTTTCCCCAAACTTTGCAGGGCAGATCTCTGAATGAAAAAGGAGTGCAAAACTGCATGCTTTGGGAGAAATTGCATAAAAAAATAAATACATTCAGAAAAATTACAAACAAGAAAGTTTTCATTGGGGAAAATTAGGAATAAAATCCCATGCGTTAGGGTAATGGTTAGCAAAACCATTAGATTATGGGAAACCATCTGTAAAACTGTACATTAGTTTTGGGGGGAAATAAGAATACAAACAAAAACTAAAACTAAAAGGAACAAACATGTCATTGAAAAAAACATGAAGACTAGCAAAAGAAAACAGATTCTTCCATCCCTATTCTATAGGAAAAAATCTCTTGTTCAAACAGCTGTCCTTTCTGGCCTGATTTAAACTGTACAACCCAGTTATCTGTTTATTTGGTAACAGGGCGCATGGTTTGTTTTGTTTGACTGCCTAACAGACTTGCTGTACCAGCTCTATAGATGTTTAGAATGGAGCATAAAGCATCTTATAATGTAGTAGTCTTCCCACCGGGTACGTCCTCCCCAAACAATTTTCCTCATCTGCAGGAATTTTTTTTTTCAACTTGTAAGGGGGATTATCACCTCCACCATTTATTTTTATAGAAATCTACCCAATAATTGATAATTAAGAGATCTTGACCTCAGAAGATGTGCTTCTTCTGAGCTTCGTTTCAGCCTGAGATTTTGATGGATACCTGATTGTTTTTCTTTCTAAAATTGTATTTTTGAAATACAATAAAGCCCTGTAGGCATTTTTTTAAAATTTTGTTTTAATGATAGACTTCCCCCACCTGGTGCCCTCCCAGATATGTTAGACTTCAACTCCCACGTGGTGTTGGCAGATCATGGGTGTTCATATTCAACACATCTGGGAAGACACTAGGTAGGGAAAGGAAGGGCGAGACAGTTTTGGAGTTTGGGGTTTATGTTTAAAGACATTAATTTATTTTTATACATCACTAAAATAACTACATTACCCTTGTGTTTGAAGCTTTGTATATTATTTTTTAACTCCATTCTGGACAGAGGTCCTTATAAGAAAGCAGAGCAGAAACTACACTGCCATGACTGTAGATACAGAATAACCAAAATATACTCCTTGCTTTTTCTTATACAAATTCTTAATTAAAAAAAGCTTGACATACATATATACCAAGATTGTCCTAGTATTTAGCAACTTCTGTCCTTTTTAGTAATGATTTGAACAAGCTTCATCCTACCTTCAGGACAGCAATCGTGAGTTGTAAAATAATAGACCATTAGCCAGCAATAATTTGCAATCCAAACAGATTTGACGTTCTCCGAGATTTATTGAAACCTCAGCCCCTGCCCACCAGTTTCAGTTTTCCTCCCTTTGCTCTGTTTTTACAGACAGACAAGTGCTTAGACTTGAGTTTAATAATGAGGAGACATTTTCAATTGGCTTTGCTTTGCTTGTGTTGGCTAAACTGGGGGTGTGCAGCAGACAGGCGGTTGGAGTTAATTACGTTAAAGTTTGAGAACATTATTTGACCCCAATGGTTCAACATTAGATGCTATAGCTTGGCTCTAAGTTGCCTACATGTTCAGACCAGATTATGTGGGTCATATACCTGCTGCAGGGCAGAGTCACCAAGCATTATCTATCCCAAAAGATAAGCGAAGCATCAAGATATCAAGACTGGTACAGGTATTTGTCTATATAGGGCTGTAAGGGGTCAAGGTTGAGTCAGATAGACAGGTAGATCAATTCAGTGAAATTTTCTACACAGTGTAATTCATTACCAAGAAAAAAATGAGCCAAGGCCTTGATGTGCTAAATTCAAACAAAGTACTTTGCAATATAGCATGATTACTCAGGAAGCAAATTAGTTTGTGTTTTTGAACATAACCTGTGCAGACTTGAAGCTTCTCTGTGTTTTGAAAGAAGTTCAGTTTGGGGCCAGACTTTCTTCCTAAGCGTTACTGAACTAAAGCCCAAGTGTCAGAGCAAAAGCTTACTGTAAGACTTTGATTGTTTTACAAATGGAGAGGGGAGAAATGTCTTGGTGCAACCCAAGCTGAAAGTGTTTAATCTTCTACAAGGTTTTAGCTCCTTTGCCAACAAGATAAGCAAACTGAGTATAGAAATAGAACAGAAATATTTAACAATAAAAAATATGTAACCAGTCTTGACAGTCTCACTGTGCTCAAGGAAAACGCTAATCCAATTGGCAGTCCTTAGAGATAGAGTAGATAGATACGACTTAGAACAAATAGGAAGTTTATATTGTCTAGCACAGTGTTTTTCAACCTTGGCAACTTTAAGATGTGTGGACTTCAACTCCCAGAATTCCCCAGCCAGCATCTAATACATTAGATGAATTGCTAATGAGGTGCTAAGGGAGAAAAAAAAAGGGGGGGAGATTATGAGCAAAACATACTGACAGACTTTAAAAAGTTAATTAAATGAGCAACAGCTAATTATTAATTTATCCTATAATACTACACTATGAGTGATCACCAAATAAACAGCGTGAGATCCAAATTACATGTTGCTTGTAACTGATCAGCATGTTTCCCTTGAATCTTACTGGTAAAGCTTAGTTCAACAGACATCCAACCATGCACCCCCCAGGAGCAATAATTAAAATAAAGTGCAGAAATGTTGACAGCAGTGATGTCACATTGCACCCTTTTAAAGTAAACTTTTGGACTGAGGATTGACACATCAACTCATTTCTAATACATTTCATTTGAATGGGCGCTCATTCATCAGCCTGTCCAACTTTGTCCTACCTTAATTAGCCATTAGTAGCAAAACTGCATTTAACTTTAAATTTCAGTGTGTAATATGCTGGGTATGTAGAGATAGACAGATAGACAGATTGATGATAGATAGATCTTTAGTATGAGACAGGTTCACCCCTGCAGACTTTACCTTCTGACTGAAGAAGCAGAAGCACATGATGTCCCAAACAATTTGGAGAATGGAGATCCCCCTGGCTTGGGAAATTCTCCACATTCGAAATGGTTTGGTGCTGCTGAATTTCAGGAGAGGCTATTTTGACCCACTGACCAATTCTGACAATGGCCATAATCTTCAGTGAAGTAGGAGGGGCATCGGCTTGAATTTCCAGAAGTGAATGAGGCTGAAAAGATTGAGGAGATTAGAATTACAACAGCATGACACAACTACAAATTTCATGAGGAGGAAGAGGAGACTGTTTATTTAAACTGAGTATTTATTCTACCAGAATTCTTTTCACTTCTGGAAAGTGAATTTTATTTTATGGTAAAATATCAACACTCACAGGTGCAGGGAAAGTGCTCTTTGGCCTTTCTTCATTGTGCCTAGAAATCTTTTAAAATGAACCATTTGTCAAGATGCTTTTGAAAAACCCACCATCACATCTACAGTAGCTGATTTTTTATTTGCCAGAGGCTCAAGCTACACAAGATGAAGTACTTTAAAATTACACTGTTTTCCATGGGAGATACTTAATTATTTTCTGAAAAAGAATGAGCCTTCACCATGGCCTTGATCCCACAACACACTGAACTGTATCAGCTATTAATGTATCAGCTATTAAGCTAGTCAAATCTCTTTAACAATTCAGCAGTATCCACAGTATCTGAGTTAAATGGTACCATTTTCAAAACACAGAGTCCCCACCCCACCCCACCCTCCAGGAAGAACCTGGTATCCTATGACTCCTTCTTGCAGAAGATTGCCACCAAGGCTTTGAGACACCACTGCTCCCTTCCCTACTGGCTACCGAATTAACGACAGGCACCATTTGACCCCCACACCTAACTAGCTTTTCAGAGATATGTTCTATGTTGTTGAGCCACAGCACTCAGTCCTCTAATGGATGGACTTGCTTTTCCAGTTGTTCCTTCTCTTCATTTCTCTTTTCCTGGAGGATTAGATATGCAAAACAGATCACTTGACTGGGCTTAGGGGTTTACACCATTCAACTGACTGGGTGGAGTTATTAACCCTGTGCATAACTGAGTCTCCTTTGGGTTAAATGTAAACCCCCAAAGGATTAAGCTAACTGGGCCAGTTAATGCCTTTTGGTTACCACAACAACCAAAACCCACCCCTTTGATCCTGTTAAAGGTGTTGTGGAAAAACATGGGCAGTGATTAGTTGGCTTAAAGCATTTTTTTTAAAAAAAAATTACACACAGGGTTGGCATTCTTATTTACACCAAATGGTGAAACATTCTTGTCCTAAGTCAGCTTGCAATAGACATGTGTGAAACACACTTCCATAGAAAGGTGATGAATTACAGATACACACAACATGTATGTAACATTTTTAGGCTCCTGAGTCTGGAGCTCACTGCTGTGCTAGGATACTTGGCATGGGCAGTGTTTAAATGTTGGAATAAAACACCTTCCCACAGACCCATATTCAAGTTTCATTGAGCCCTGGAGCTCACTGTGTGGTTTGGGGTCTGTTTTTATTTTTCAGTCTGATTTACCTCAAAGGATTGTTACAAGGATTAAATGGAGCAAACCTCTGTGTTCAGCCTTGAGCCTCAGGAGGAAAGTTGGATTATAAATGAAACGAATTCAGGTAGTGATCTATACTTATCTTGTCTAGCATTATGTTCCATAATAATTGAGTAGTTTTCTAGGGAAAGCCCTCAAGTAGCAGCCAACTCTAATAGCAACATCTCACTCCTCTTCTGAGCAGCTGGCATTAAGGGATTAACTGCCGCTAGACTGGAAGTAGTAATGGCATCCTCCTCCATGAATTTGTCTCATACCCTTTCAAAGCTGTACGTCACCATATCTTTGGGAGCAGGTTCCATAGCTTAATTGAAGAAACACTTCCTCTGATTCCCCACCTCCCCACACTCTTAGTTTTATTGGATGGCATTATATTCTAGTAGTTGGAGGGGAAGCATTCCCTACCCACTTGCATAGTTCTACACATCTGTTACATCTTCCACTTCCATCTTCTACTCACCTTCTTCTAATCTACAGATCCACATACTTTTCTGCACATTGGATTGTCATTTTCATTGAGCTACACAGCCTGTCACTGTATATATGAAATCAGAATATTTTAATCCAATATGCATTGATTTGCACCTGTTTGCATGGCACCACATTTGACCTTTTATTTCTTCAATTCAGAGAGATCATTTTGGAGCATTCGGTTATCTCTTTTTGTTTCAATCACACTGTATAACTTTGTGTCAAACTGGCCCCTTCATGGGTCATTCCTATATCATATGTGAACAAGTAAAAAGGACCAGTCAAATTTAGAATTTGGGGGGACACCCCTGTTTACATCCCCCTCCCCTTTGTAAGAGCAATTCAATTATTCTTGCTTTTTGTTTTCATTTCTTTGTCCAATTCCTAACCATGAATAAAGGAGATAATGCTTGGGGAAAACGTTCTGTGACTCTGTTATTTTAAATTGGTTTGTGGTTGTCAGCTCAGTTCATGAGTTCCTCCATCATCCCATCCTGGTGGCTATTGGTTTGGAGACAGAGCAGCTGCTTCCTTTGTCTTTCAACTCTCCATAATGGTGGGTATCTTTCCTCAGTCTCCATCAACATTTGTTGATGGCAGGGGAAAGGAAGGCCTTTCTCTTGGTTCCCCTATTGCTTGTACATAGCAGCATAAACACTACTATAGCCGAACCATAGATTCTTGCTATAGAATTCTGAGTAATGTATAGTGGGGAACCTAGGCCCAGGAATCATAGGTGGCCTCCAATCAATTGTCTCACTAAAATTCAACAGCAAAGTGGCCAGATTTCAGCAGCCTGGTTTCAAACTAATTTTCAGGTTTGGGGAAACACTCTATTCTCTCTCCCATCCTTCTACCCTCCAATTCCTGAATCCCCCCATACCAAAAATGTACCTAAAAGTTTGGGGCATGGTCCTTCTGGTGATGTCCTGTAGTCCTCCATAAAGTCAGGAAAATGAGGTGTAGCCCTGATAATTCAAAATTGTCTATTCTTTATCTATGCGGACTATTTGTAATTCGTTGTGATTTATGTTCAAAATTTTGTCAAGCTCTATCTGATGACACTGGTGAATGAACCTGGGATCATCTATATGCAAAGCATGTCTATTACTTTTACAGATGCAGGCATAAGGAGATAAAACAGAAACTTCCCTCTCTACCACAATTTGCCATCATTATGAAGAAGAGGAGGAAGAGAGGGCATAGAAAAAGAGAAGGAAGAAGTGATGGCCGTGTCTTTGTGTGTGTGTGTGTGTGTGTGTGTGTGTGTGTGTGTGTGTGAGAGAGAGAGAGAGAGAGAGAGAGAGAGAGAGAGATTGGCACTAAATGAGAAAGAAGCAAGCATCTATGCTGACCCTGGGGAAGGTAATGGCAACCCACCCCAGTATTCTTGCCGTGAAAACTAAATGGATCAGTACAACCAAAGATATGTCGGTATAACATTGGAAGATGGAACTCCCAGGTCGGAAGATGGTCAAAATGCTACTGGGGAGGAACAGAGGATAAGTTCAACTAGCCCCAGATGTGATGACGCAGCTAGTTCAAAGCCGAAAGGATGGCTAGCGGCCGACGGTGCTGGTGGTGAACGACGAATCCGATGTTCTAAAGATCAACACACCATAGGAACCTGGAATGTAAGATCTATGAGCCAGGGCAAATTGGATGTGGTTATTGGTGAGATGTCAAGATTAAATATAGACATTTTAGGTGTCAGTGAACTGAAATGGACTGGAATGGGCCACTTCACATCAGATGACTACCAGATCTACTACTGTGGACAAGAGGACCACAGAAGAAATGGAGTAGCCTTCATAATTAATAATAAAGTGGCTAAAGCAGTGCTTGGATACAATCCGAAAAATGATAGAATGATCTCAATTTGAATTCAGGGTAAGCCATTTAACATCACAGTGATGCAAATATACGCCCCAACCACAGATGCTGAAGAAGAAGTAGATCAGTTCTATGAGGATCTGCAGCACCTACTGGATAATACGCCAAAAAGAGATGTTATTTACATTACAGGAGACTGGAATGCTAAGGTGGGTAGTCAAACGACACCTGGAATTATAGGCAAGCATAGTCTGGGAGAACAAAATGAAGCAGGACATAAGCTGATAGAATTTTGCCAAGACAACTCACTGTGCATAACAAACACTCTCTTCCAACAACCTAAAAGACAACTTTATACATGGACTTCACCAGATGGTCGACACCGAAATCAGATTGACTACATCCTTTGCAGCCAAAGGTGGCGGACATCTATACAGTCGGTAAAAACAAGACCTGGAGCTGACTGTAGTTCAGATCACGAACTTCTTATTGCAAAATTTAGAATCAGACTAAAGAGAATAGGGAAGACCCACAGATCAGTTAGATATGAGCTCACTAATATTCCTAAGGAATATGCAGTGGAGGTGAAGAATAGATTTAAGGGACTAGATTTAGTAGATAGGGTCCTGGAAGAACTATGGACAGAAGTTCGCAACATTGTTCAGGAGGCGGCAACAAAAAACGTCCCAAAGAAAAAGAAAACCAAGAAGGCAAGATGGCTGTCTGCTGAGACACTGGAAGTAGCCCAAGAAAGAAGGAAAGCAAAAGGCAACAGTGATAGGGGGAGATATGCCCAATTAAATGCAAAATTCCAGAGGTTAGCCAGAAGAGATAAGGAATTATTTTTAAACAAGCAATGTGCAGAAGTGGAAGAAGACAATAGAATAGGAAGGACAAGAGACCTCTTCCATAAAATTAGAAACATCGGAGGTAAATTCCAGGCAAAAATGGGTATGATCAAAAACAAAGATGGTAAGGACCTAACAGAAGCAGAAGAGATCAAGAAAAGGTGGCAAGAATATACGGAAGATCTGTACAGGAAGTATAATAATATTGGAGATAGCTTTGACGGTGTGGTCAGTGAGTTAGAGCCAGACATCCTGAAGAGTGAGGTTGAATGGGCCTTAAGAAGCATTGCTAATAACAAGGCAGCAGGAGACGATGGTATCCCAGCTGAACTGTTTAAAATCTTGCAAGATGATGCTGTCAAGGTGATGCATGCCATATGCCAGCAAATTTGGAAAACACAAGAATGGCCATCAGATTGGAAAAAATCAACTTATATCCCCATACCAAAAAAGGGAAGCACTAAAGAATGTTCAAACTATCGAACAGTGGCACTTATTTCACATGCCAGTAAGGTAATGCTCAAGATCTTGCAAGGTAGACTCCAGCAATTCATGGAGCGAGAATTGCCAGATGTACAAGCTGGGTGTAGAAAAGGCAGAGGAACTAGAGACCAAATTGCCAATATCTGCTGGATAATAGAGAAAGCCAGGGAGTTTCAGAAAAACATCTATTTCTGTTTTATTGACTATTCTAAAGCCTTTGACTGTGTGGATCATAACAAATTGTGGCAAGTTCTTGGTGGTATGGGGATACCAAGTCATCTTGTCTGCCTCCTGAGGAATTTGTATAACGACCAAGTAGCAACGGTAAGAACAGAGCACGGAACAACGGACTGGTTTAAGATTGGGAAAGGAGTACGGCAGGGTTGTATACTCTCACACTACCTATTCAACCTGTACGCAGAACACATCATGCGACGTGCTGGGCTTGAGGAATCCAAGGCTGGAGTTAAAATCGCTGGAAGAAACATTAACAATCTCAGATATGCAGATGATACCACTTTGATGGCTGAAAGCGAGGAGGAGTTGAGGAGCCTTATGACGAAGGTGAAAGAAGAATTTGCAGAAGCTGGGTTGCAGTTAAACCTCAAAAAAACCAAGATTATGGCAACCAGCTTGATTGATAACTGGCAAATAGAGGGAGAAAAAGTGGAGGCAGTGACAGACTTTGTATTTCTAGGCGCAAAGATGACTGCAGACGCTGACTGCAGCCAGGAAATCAGAAGACGTCTACTTCTTGGGAGGAGAGCAATGGCAAATCTTGATAAAATAGTTAAGAGCAGAGACATCACACTGACAACAAAGGTCCGCATAGTTAAAGCAATGGTATTCCCTGTAGTAACCTATGGCTGCGAGAGCTGGACCATAAGGAAGGCTGAGCGAAGGAAGATAGATGCTTTTGAACTGTGGTGTTGGAGGAAAATTCTGAGACTGCCTTGGACTGCAAGAAGATCAAACCAGTCCATACTCCAGGAAATTAAGCCAGATTGCTCACTTGAGGGAATGATATTAAAGGCAAAACTGAAGTACTTTGGCCACATAATGAGAAGACAGGATAACCTGGAGAAGAAGCTGATGCTAGGGAAAGTGGAAGGCAAAAGGAAGAGGGGCCGACCAAGGGCAAGATGGATGGATGGTATTCTGGAGGTGACAGACTCAACCGTGGGGGAGCTGGGGATGGTGACGGCCGACAGGAAGCTCTGGCGTGGGCTGGTCCATGAAGTCACGAAGAGTCGGAAGCGACTGAATGAATAAACAACAACAACAATGCTGACTAAATGGAAGTGAGCAGATGGATGAGAGGTATTATTCTCTGCCCCAAGAAAATTTGCATCTTAGGCAACTGGAGGATTAAAACAATTGGTAGGTGGACTATGCTTTGTCTTCTTGCATAACGAGAGTTATATCCTTGTGCATGTATTATTCCAGTCCCTTAATGTGAATTTCCTTGAATATTTTGTCTTTTAATTTGGAAGTGTTTAGATAGATGATAGATAGATAGATAGATAGATAGATAGATAGATAGATAGATAGATAGATAGATAAGGGTGTGGTGAGGGAATCAGGCTGCAATTACAACTTTTCTGTAATATTGCAAACATATAATTTATTTATTCTTTATGATTGGTGTTATAAAGAATGCAGGCTGGTTGAGCCAGCCAGGTGTTCGGCTGTGATTATGAGAATGATTTTTGAAATGTTTGATCAGTTAATCTGCAAGAGGTATGGCATAATCAGGAAACTGGGTGATGAGAAAAGGCATAGTTCTATTCAATGCGTTCAGGTTGGGACAAGCCCAAGTACAGGAGGAGAAGTTGTGAATGGCTTTCCCATAGCAGATAACTGGTCTGCTTTCCACTTTAAACCAAATTGCCTGTTCAGCCCATGGAATGCTGCCATACAGCTTGCAACTATTTCTTGCCCTGATCTTCCTCCCACCCCACCAATTGCAAGGTGTGTATGAGTGCAGTGCAGAGGTTTCAGCTTTAGAAAGACCTGCACTTCCCCCCCCCCCAAAAAAAATTAATGAATTATGTGCTTCTCAAACATTGGTATACTCTTCAGACTGAGATTGATGGATGTGTAATATACCCTCTTTTTGTGTCAAGGTTTCCCCTATTTTGGTTGATCTTCAACACTTTTTTCATGATGGTCAGCACTAATAATCAGGTTCCTTTTCCCCTTTAGATAAATTTAGGAAGAAATAAAAGTGGGGAAAAGCAAGGCAACAGCAGTTCATGAGTTCAAGCTCTACAGCTCTGACCTTAATGTGAAAAATGTTAGTTAATTAATTAAGAGGAAAGAAAGTATTATAAATTATATTGCCCCTATCAAGGAGTATGTGACTGTGTAGCATCTTGAGTCTTATCATTTTTTTACAGCCTTTCTTACCTTGCTGCCCTCCCAGGGCATTAGACTACTATTCCCAGAATACCCAACCAGTGGTTGCCACTGGTCATACTGGCTAAGAATTCTGAGAAATGTAGTGCTATACATTTACAGTGCACCTTGTTAGAAAAGGCTGTTTGACTACATTACAATCAAGCTCCATCTTTCCATAAATGTGTTCATTTCATGATGCCCTTCCCTTCCCTTCACCAGATTAATGAACTAATCCTTATTGGCCATGTTTCATACATTCATGAGGATTTTAGACAAGACTGATACTTTTTATATTTTCCTATACCATACTTATTAACATAGATGCTATGGTTCTCTCTCTCTCTCAACTGTATATTATGTAGAGAATACAATATATATACATATATACACATATTCATATACATTCATATATGTATGTATATATACACACTCAGAGAGAGGGGGGGGTCTATCATTTCAATATCATTTGCATTTACTATACTTCATATATTTCCCAAAAGAGCAATATCAGTTTGATGCTATTTTTGATAACAGCCTTAATAGAGACCCACATGTTTTTAATCCAAGGAAATATTCAGAAATTATGGACAAGGCCCATATATTCAAAAGTATGTCTCACAAATAATCATTAAAAAACCCTCTGCTTTCCTCAGGAAATGTAGCAAAATGACCATTTATGGAGAAAAATCATACATTTTATAATAGTGTATTATATTATGATATATTACAATACAAGAGTTACAATTGGTGGGTTACAATTGTGGGCTACTCCTTACTATTACCCATGCTTGAGCTACTGAGAGTTGTCATAGGACATTTGGGAGGCCCACATTGTCCCCATTTCTGTCTTACTGGAGGCCTATATGATCCTCCCCTTCCCCTCTATCTGCCCCCTTCTTTGGATGGTCTCCTGCTTTATTTTAGGAACAACATTAGGGTTGGGACTCTGCCCTGCCCATAAGCTTCCTGCTGCCTCTCCATTTGAGCAACAAGTACTGCAGCCTTAGGGCATTCTTAAGAGGCACATTTCTCAAGCTGCATCGTTATCTGGACATCAGCCAAACTGGTTGGTGGGCCACTCCAGGAGGACCACAGCAGGACAGTGATGCTCCCTCTTTCCCAGTGAACACTGAAGAGAATCAAGGATGTCAGCATCCAAAAGAAACCCTCAGAGCAGTATGCCTGAGACCAACTATTTTTAGAAATATGGCTGCAGTGTTATGGTTGGTGAAAAAATATTAAACCTCCAAAATCTGTATTTTCCCTGCCTCTACTTTGAAAAACCCACTGGCTTTGCTTTGATTTTTCCAGCAAAGTAAATCCAATAGCTATGCTTTATAGCACCACAAACCTTGCAGTCATTTCGATGGTTCCCTTCCTTCCTCCCTTCCTTTCCATTGCTTATTCTGTATCAAAAAGTATTCCTAACTCCCTTTGGTATTATTTGTTGTGTAGAGATCAAGAGAGGCACCATGAAAGCCTGGGGGAGGTGACCACATGATTCAAGGGGTATCACACTTGTCAGCTGAAGTTCATGGATTGCGGCTGAGATCACCGTCCCGGCCTCAGTTCCAGGGGCTCCCTGAGAACATCAGAGATGGAAATGTTGGGTTTGTGGTGCTGCTTTTTAACCCTGAGCTGTTCACAGTGGAAAATACCATGCTAGCGAAGTCAAACTGTGGTTTTTCCTATTTCAAATTGCAATACTGTCTTGCTGAGAGGGGAAAAAAGAAACATCTGTGTTATTTCTTGCTAAGCGTCACATCTCAATTTCACCCAGTAGTGCAAGATCCACCTTCTAATTTGGGGGAGCTAGAGAGAAAGGGAGGTGCAACTTTAAGGAAGAGCTATTACAGAAATGTGATGCATTTTACTAACTATAATCTGCATGTTTCATGCTTTTGGTAATCAAGCTTCTAGCACTGACAGCTGAGCTGCTGTGATAGTTCAGAATGTTATATCAGAGTAACTGAACTCAGTCATTTGCAATTCAGCTTCTGTAGGGAAAGGAATGTTGTCAGTTTGGGTGTGATTAAAACCTCACATAAGGACCCTTTGAAGATGAGGAAAGAAGTTCCAGGACTTAAAGACTTTCAGGGGTGTGGGGCACAGAACCAAGGGAACTGAAAAAACAACATGAAAAAGAGAATTAAGTCAGAGAGGAAAGGTAAGAAGGATGAAGGTTGATCTGGGAGGGAAGCTGGCAGGACACAGAAGATCCATAAGCATGTGAGGAGGCTAGATCTAGAACAGAAGGCAATCTTTGCATTAGATCATATTCTACTCCCACAATCAATACCTTTTGATGTGCTAACTGCAGGATTATGAGAACCAACGCCCAGTTTTAACGGGCTAGAAACCGGGAGTCTGTGAGTTCTAGTCCCACCTTAGGCATGAAAGCTGGCTGGGTGGCCCTTAGCCAGTCCCTCTCTCTCAGCCCTCACAGGGTATCTGTTGTGCGGAAAATAGGAGGAGGAAGGAGTATTAGGTATGTTCGCCGCCTTGAGTTATTTATAAAAATAATAAAGGCAGGATAGAAAATAGATAATGGATGGATGGATGGATGGATGGATGGATGGATGGATGGATGGATGGATGGATAGATAGATAGATAGATAGATAGATAGATAGATAGATAGATGATAGATAGATGATAGAAAGAATAAATTAGCCTGGTCTAATACACAAAAGGGGAATTTAGTGTCCAGCAGTAACAGTTTTAAATATCTCCTCTATTGCATTCTGCACATTCTTTAAAAGAATACATATAAAAGAACTCCATAATCATTTTTGGGACATAGAGTCTGATGAGAAAGCTAATCCATCATTATTTTAAATGACAGTATTGATTTTGGATATTTATTTATTTATTATTTAAATTTATATGACCACCCATCTCCCCCAACCGGGGGACTCTGGGCAGCTTACAATTAAAATACAAGTATAAAATTACAATAAACAATATAATATAATAAATAAGTATAAAATCCAATCTAGGCAAATCAATCTTAAAAGTAGGGAGGCCATTATGGTACTAGCCACCCCCAGGAGGAGCTATTACCTTTCCCATCCCAAGCTAGGTGGCAAACCAGGTTTTAAAATTTTCCCAGAAGACCGGGAGTGAGGAAACCCACCTTAACTCTGGGGGCAGGATATTCCAAAGGGCGGGCGCTACTGCAGAGAAGGCCCACCTCCTGCACCCTGCAAGATGATATTCTTTTATTGATGGGGTCCGTAGCATGCCCTCTCTGCATGACTGGGTGGGGCAGGTCGATCTTATGGGGATAAGACGGTCCATCAGGTATCCTGGCCCCATGCCATGTAGGGCTCTAAAGGTGATGACCAACACCTTGAATTGGACCTGGAAGCAAACCGGCACCCAATGCAGCTTGCGGAGCAAAGGTGTTATGTTTGCTGATCTTGGTGCACCTAAAATAAATAAATAAATAAATAAATAAATAAATATTTATTTATTTATTTATTTATTTATTTATTATTCAAATTTATCACTGCCCATCTCTACAGCAGTAGACTCTGGGCAGTTTACAAAAATAATATTAAAATTAAAAACCTATACACTTTAAAATACAATATAATAATAAATAGAAAAAATCCAGAGGATGGTAAGATATTAAAAAGAAGGATATTATGGGGCTAACCACCCCCAGGAGGAACTATTACCTCCTTCGTTCTAAGCAAGGTGGAAGAACCAGGTCTTTAAAGACCTCCGGAAGGCTAGGAGTGAGGGTGCCCGCCTCACTTCCAGGGGCAAGATATTCCACAGGGCGGGTGCTATCGCAGAGAAGGCATGCCTCCTGGACCCTGCTAGATGAAATTCTTTTATTGATGGGGTTCAGGATGAGATGGTCCCTCATGTACCCTGGCCCCAAGCCATGTAGGGCTTTAAAGGTGATAACCAACACCTTGAATTGGACCGAGAAACAAACTGGTACCCAATGCAGCTCGCGGAGCAGTGGTGTTACATGTGCTGATCTTATAGCACCCGTGACTGCCCGTGTGGCCGCATTCTGGACCAGCTGAAGCTTCCAGATACTCTTCAGGGATAGCCCCATATAGAGCATGTTGCAATAATCTATATGGGAGATGACAAGGGCATGAGTGACTGTTCGGAGGGCCTCTCGATCCAGGAAGGGGCACAACTGGCGCACAACCCGAAACTGTGCAGAGGCCCTCCTGGCCACGACTGCCACCTGCTCTTCGAGTAGGAGTTGTGTGTCCAGGAGGACCCCCATGTTTCACACTGAATCTGAACAGGGCAGTGCCACCCCATCCAGAGTTAAAGATGACAACTTCCTGGAACCCGAGAGGCCATCAATCCACAACCACTCCATCTTACCAGGGTTCAGTTGAAGCCTGTTGTTCCCCATCCATGCCTCCACAGCCCCCAGGCACTGAGATAGGGCAGCGACCGCATCACTTACTTACATTACTTCACCTGGGATGGAGATGTACAATTGAGTATCATCCGCGTATTGATGATACCTCATCCCATGGTGACAGATGATCTCACCCAGTGGTTTCATGTAGATGTTAAATAGGAGAGGAGAGGAGAGGGAACCGAACCCTGCGGCACCCCACATAAGAGGGGTTGCAGGTCAGATCTCTCCTCTCCTATCACCACCGACTGGGAATGGCCCCAGAGGAAGGAGGTGAACCAGCGCAGAACTACGCTGCCCACCCACAACTCCCTAAGCCAACCTAAAAGAATACCATGGTCGATGGTACTGAAAGCCTGAATAAATAGGATAATCTGGAAACATTTGTGCATTTTGGAAAATCAATTTGAATTTTTTTGGGGGGTTGTATCCTGATGGGGCCTCACAGCTTTAAAATGGACTGAAATTTGTGCACAAGAAGATATCCACAAAATATGTATTACACAAAAATATACACGTGCACACATTTATTTTCTCTTGGAAAAAATTGCTTATAAAAATTTGCTCAATAAAAAATGGTTATGAATATTCATGTGTATCTTTTCTGCCAAAGTTATAAACAGAAGAACCAAATGGAAAGATGAAAAAAAATGGGCAAAAGCCAAACTCAAGGAATTTGCCATCCGTAATTCATAAAATGGGCTCTGATCTTGCATTCACAAGGGGGTAAATGTCTATGAATATATGAACCAGTTCGCTTTTTTTTCTTGTTCTTTTTTTCTGGGTAACGTTACGTCTACTATATTTGAACTTATTGAAAAGTACAAGAGATACTGATCATTTATGCTTTAAAGGTCCTCAAAAACCTTGATTATAGTGGCAACAATGAAATATATGAATTAAGCAAGGACATACCTGATCTAAAACAAATGTAAATGCAAATAAATTTAACTGTCAAGAGAGTCAAATAAAGGATCTGCATAAGATGAGGCTTATCTGAGTTTAAGAAAATAACTTTCCAGTGTATCAACATGCCATAAAAAAACGCAGAAACCACACTGTAATGTGAAAATTGCTCTAGCTTGGCCTAAAGACAGAATTTGTACCTGTTACACTGCATCATTATTGTGTGGGATTTTCTTTATTGAAGAGAATATTTGTAGGTCAGGGTTGAACTGTGGAGTCCTTGGTGCTCTCTGAGCCTTGTTGTTTTCTTGCAGACGTTTCATTGTCAGGCTAGGGGTGTTCCTTGACTGGGCTATTGTTTGCAGAAGACCAGAAGACCTCCTTGCCAGCAAACATCACCCAGATATGCAAAGATTAACACCAGGATTAGCACCAGAGGAACAATCAAACAGCACAATATACCCTAATCAAGGAACTATTAACTCAGTCAATCAACCAAGCAGCAAACAACAGCCCAGTCAAGGAACTACTAAGGAGAGAACAACACCTCCACCAACACAAGCAGGACAAGCCATGATATATAAACAGAGAGCAAGTCCCACTCCCTTTTCGCACTGAAGATGTTGCCTAGCCTGGCAATGAAACATCTGCAAGAAAACAAGGCTGAGAGAGCACCAAGGACTCCACATTTTCTTTATTATTGGCAAGCACTGCTTGCCAATAGAATGAGATGCTTCTTATACTTAACATAAGATTTAATTGAAAAATGACCCTCACAAACCTAACTAAGAAATAAGAAAAAAATGTAAGATTAAAAGCAGCATTTGGGAATCAGTTCTTAAGATTACTAGGTGAGTCTCAGGAGAGCATTTTAGAGCATTAGTTCAAAATCTTTTATAATTTTTATAAAATTTATATTTTTAATTTATAATGCTGTACTTTCAAAATTTTCATTTGCAACTTAGAATGGCAATTGACAAAACAAAGTTAAGAAAGATAAAAAGCATTATACTAGGCAAATTTACTCATTACTAAGTTGATGTTCAATAGACTTTCACTCAGGTAAGTACAATTCTAACAGATGATGAACTCCTGCAGGTAGCTTAGAGATCTTGGCTGATCTCAAAAAAGCTAAGCATGCTGGATTTGGTTAATATCTGAAAGAGAGATCAGCAGGACCTGTAAGCTAGACTGGGAGGTTAAAAAAAATTAGAACAAAAAAATCCAGGAAAAAGGCTATGTCTAAACCAGAGCGTTCCCAACTGTGTGTCGCAACACAAAAGTGTGTCGCCTGTGGGGCCCAGATGTGTTGCGTCAAAACCCGGAAGCGCTGGTGGCACGCCATCAGCGCTTCTGGGTTTTCCCGCAGCGACACACCAACGGCGGTGCGCGAAAATCCGAAAGCGCCGCAGCCACGGCAGTGCGCAAAAACCGAATGCGGCAGCAGCGCTTATGGGTTTTTGCACGCTGCCGCAAGGGCGGCGCTTCCGGGTTTTCCCGCAGCGACAGACCAATGGCGGCGCACAAAAACCAAAAGCGGCAGCAGCACTTCTGGGTTTTTGCATGCTGCCGCAATGGCGGCGCTTCCGGGTTTTCCCGCAGCGACACACCAACGGTGGCGCGCAAAAAACGAAAGCGGCAGCAGCGCTTCTGGGTTTTTGTGCGCTGCCGCAATGGCGGCGCTTCCGGGTTTTCCCGCAGCGACACACCAACGGTGGCGTGCAAAAACCGAAAGCAGCAGCAGCGCTTCCGGGTTTTTGCACGCTGCCTCAACGGCGGCACTTCATGTTTTCCCGCAGCGACAGACCAATGGCGGCATGCAAAAATCAGAAGCGGCAGCAGCGCTTCTGGTTTTTTGCGCACCGCCGCAACAGCGGCGCTTCTGGGTTTTCCCGCAGCGACAGACCAATGGCGGTGCGCAAAAAACAAAAGTGGCAGCAGCGCTTCCCGGTTTTTGCGTGCTGCTGCAACGGCGGCACTTCCGGGTTTTCCCGTGGCGACACACCAACAGCGGTTGGTGTGTCGCCGCGGGAAAACTTTGGAAAGCCCTGGTCTAAACACTTCTGTACAGTTGCCAAAGAAAACTATGTGGCAACGGTTGTTGGGCAAGGGTGGAAGGCTATGCAGGTGATGGATACCAGATAAGACTGCATTCATGAAGAATATTTAAAAGGAGCTGAATCCAACCTCAAGGAATTATTATTAGTTCCTAGAGGATACAACAGAACTGCTAACTGCTGCAACTGAAGAAAAGTAATTCAAGCCCTGATACTGATGGACCTCTATGAGCCTGGAAGTTCAGCTCAAAGAAGCCATCATGGCTTTTACTTGCTGGGGTGCAGAACATGGAGATGGTGATAGCCCAAGGCCATATTATGTTACCCCCAGTTGGCCCCTACACAACCACATCAGTGGCCAGGCTTTCTGTGATGATCAAACAATATCAGGCAGAATTCACCATGAAGATTCCAGAGTTTCTAAGAAACATGTGATGAAAATAAAAGTTCTGAAGAGAATGCCTGACAGAAGGGTATGAGTGACAGGTGAATCCATCACTAGTGAACCAGAATGCAACGGTCCAAGTGACGCTGAGTATGAGGACTTAAGTCGGAGAATGCATCTTCTGAATACTCAGGAGGAAGAAGAACAGTTTGAGAAGAAAAACCAGCTGCATAGTTTTAGGCTGACCATATTTCCTTGAGACAAAAATGGGACATTGGGATGGCAAAACGGGACAGGGTCTTATGTAATATTCCATATTCATGAAAAAGACAGGGGTCCCCGTCCCCCGGTCCATGTGATTGGGTCCCAGCTGCAAACCCCACCCCCAGTCTGCACGAGTGGCTCCCGCCTGCAAACCCTGCCCCTGGTCCGCACGATTGGCTCCCACCTGCAAACCCCGCCCCCCGGTCCGTGCGATTTGCTCCCACCTGCAAACCCCGCCCCCCCATCCGTGCAATTGGCTCCTGCCTGCAAACCCCACCCCCCTGGTCCCTCCTTTGCCATGCGCTGATAGGCGGGAGGGTTTCCTCTTCCAGGCTGCCTCCAATCGGCAGCTCCAGCTAGGATCCTCCGTCCACGCCATTCCCGACGGGTTTAAAAAATGGGACAAAATTTAGATTTTTATCAAAACGATGGGACGGTTGAAAAATGCTAAAAAAATGGGACTGTCCTGTTCAAAACGGGATGTATGGTCAGCCTATATAGTTTCCCTGATTCAAAGGTTGTCTATTCCTGGAGCACTATGGGCGAGAGCCAGAATCAGGGTTCCTGGAGAGACAGCCAGAGTCACAGCACTTTAGCCTTTTAGTAGGACTTGATCCCAGCTGCCCACCCCCAAGTCCTTCATATTACCTTCATATTGAAGTTGGAACAGTTCCTGAAGCTGCCAAGAGAAGATCCTAGGAAAGGTATGCACTGGAGCATCTGGGAACAGATGTTCTACAAGTCTTACCTCCTAAGGCTCAGCACATATTTATCCCCAACAATTACCTGGTACCTACAGAAAAGAGATCTACCCTGAACTGAGGAGTATGCTGTGACTTGCCAAGTGGGATGATGCTTAGAAATACCAATTTCTCCTAGAAATCTAGAATCTTCAGGGTTCCATACACAGAAGTATTCCAAAGAGCTACTGTACTGACTTCAAAGATGCAGCTAAGCTGTTTTTGTTTATTTTCACATTCATATCCTGCCCAATGGATTTTAAGATCTGTCCTGGCTCTCAGAATGGCTTCTTCTTCTTTTTGGACAAAAGAGGGTTGCTTTACCTATCTTTGTTAAGCAATTGTCCCACATAATATTATTTGGATTTAAATATTGTCCCATAAGAAGCCACATGGAAAATTAACAGAAACCTACTGAAGTATATTCAAGGAAAAAGACCTTTATTTTCATCTGAAGATCCTTCACACACATTCCCTCTTCTGAACTCCTGTATTTTTAAAAAAGTTTTAACTTCTGGGTGTATAGATTAAATTAAGTTTATGAAGTAAAATGTTTAATTTTAGTCTTGAAAAACAGAAGAAAGAAATCTACATGGATATGTCCATATAGTCATAAGGAGACAAGTAGAACTCAAATGAATCCTTTTCTTGAAGGATGACAAACCTCAGTAAATAGGTCAGGACACTTTGGGAAGAAGTTATCTGAGGAATAGGATAATGGAATTTATATAAATCAGGTGAACCTTGCTCTAAATTATGTACATGAAATACTGTAGATTACTCATCTGCTTAATGATTATGTTCTTGTTAATGAAGTAGATAATCCCCCCTCCAATTATAAACACACACATACAAATACACATACACACATATATGAGAGCCAATTTGGTCTAGTGGTGAAGGTGCTGGCCTAGAATCCAGGAGACAGTGAGTTCTAGTCCCACCTCAGGCATGAAAGCCAGCTGGGTGAATTTGTTGTGGGGAAAATAGGAGAAGGAAGGAGTATTAAGTATGTATAGTCGAAGGCTTTCATGGCCGGAATCCGATGGTTGTTGTGGGTTTTCCGGGCTGTGTGGCCGTGTTCTGGCAGTTTTTGTTCCTAACGTTTCACCAGTATTTGTTCCTAACGTTTTGCCAGGGCACAGAGAGAATCTTCTAGCTGTGCTCCTGTCCTCTGAAGATGCCAGCCACAGCTACTGGCGAAACATTAGGAACAAAAACTGCCAGAACACGGCCAAACAGCCCGGAAAACCCACAACAGCCATAGTATAAAGTATGTTCCCCACGTTGAGTTATATGTAAAAAAGGCAGGATAAAAATCTAATAATAATAATACACATACCTTATGCTGATTGTTTTCACCCTGGCTCTGTTTTCATTTTTGTTTTTTAAATGAAGGTGATTTAGAAAATTGTAAATATGTTAGGACACATGAACTCAGGTTTATAAATAATGGGAAGCACTTAGTCCACTTGAATTGAAGTGTGCTATATATTTAATACCTTCAGATGTTCATTTTGCTAGTCCCTCTGTATACTGTTGAAATACATAAACCACAACGCTCAGTACCATTTATTCTCATTGTCCTCCCATCACAAACTCATCAACCATCACAGAATCACATCACACCTTCTTTCATCTCAAAAACTATTCAGTCTGCAAAGTAGAATGCTTTTATTACATATGCCAGATAAAAGGTGGAACCAGCGAAATAAATTCAATTCATCCAAGGACACATTTCTTTTTGCACAATTCATGTATGTCAGCGTTTTTGAACAATATTCAGGAACATGCCCTTGAAGTTGCTTGGAATGTAACTTTAATGTATCAGCATATGAAAGAAAATTAAGAGAGAGAGAGATGAAACAGAGCAGAGAAGAATCTTTATCATGTGTTTCTCTTTTGCTGTTGTTGTTCTGCCTGTTGCATTTTTAAAACATATAACCATAAAGTAGAAGAGATGGAAATGGAGAATCTCACTGCATGGGTTAAGCAGGGATACCTTACTTGCTATTATTCTATGCATTCTGCCTGTATCAGATTCCCCACTCTCAGAGAATTTATCTCACACAGTTAAAGGTCAGATAAGTTGGTGGTACTATCTCCTGTCTAGCAGTTTGATAGTTTTGGCTTTATTTAAAAAAGGAGAAGTTGGCAGGGCCACATGCTCTTTGCCCAGTCCCCAAGGAGACATCTTAAATGTGATACAAATCGGGTTCTCACTTTATTATATTTCAGTGGCTGTAACAGGGGAGTGGAGTATAGCTAACATAACTGCCTAATTTATATTGATTTAGGGATCAACTGTTCCAATCCAGTAGTGGATACACTCATCTGAGGGGAGAGATTTCAGAGACACTGTACTTCCCTTATCATTTGTCAAAGCATCCTGAGAGAAATCAATGAAGCTAGTCTGGGAAGTTCCATTTTCGTACATTTTGTACATGGGCAGGAGGAGTTGGCAAGAAGAAAGGAGAGCCAGTGTGGTATAGTGGTGAAGACATTAGACTAAAAGTGGGGAGACCCAGGTTCTGGTCCTCTCTCAGCCACAGAAGCTCACTGGCTAACTCCGAGGCAGTCACTCTCTCGCAGTCCTGACAGGGTTGTTGTTGGGGGCGGGGGGGAAGGAGGAAGAAGTGCTGTATGTGCCACCTTGAGCTCCTGAATGAAAGGCAAGATATAAATCTAATAAATGAATAAAATAAGGTAGCTTTTAGGGAGCAGGGGAAATCAGCTATTTCTACTACTCAAGAAGCAACTGTGATAGTTAACTCAACTGCATATTTTCTCTTCATTAGTGGGAACCTGATGCAGCATAATATTTGTGAAGTTCCTACTGCAGTCTTCCACAAATGCCTCTTATTTTTGAATTATGACCTCTGAACAGACCTTTAAAAAGCAAATAAATACAAAATGGCATGGAGAGATAGATAGAGTAGAGATGGATAGAAGATTTGTTGTTGTTTATTCGTTCAGTCGCTTCCGACTCTTCATGACTTCATAGACCAGCCCACGCCAGAGCTTCCTGTCGGCCATCGCCATCCCAAGTTCCCCCACGGTCGAGTAATATCATCCATCCATCTTGCCCTTGGTCGGCCCCTCTTCCTTTTGCCTTCCACTTTCCCTAGCATCAGCTTCTTCTCCAGGGTATCCTGTCTTCTCATTATGTGGCCAAAGTATTTCAGTTTTGTCTTTATTATCATTCCCTCAAGTGAGCAGTCTGGCTTTATTTCCTGGAGTATGGACTGGTTTGATCTTCTTGCAGTCCAAGGCACTCTCAGAATTTTCCTCCAACACCACAGTTCAAAAGCATCTATCTTCCTTCGCTCAGCCTTCCTTATGGTCCAGCTCTCGCAGAGGATAGGATATTATAAGGCCGCCCATCTTAAACAAACAACTCTGGGCAGCTAACAATACAAAACTAATATAAAACAATGAAAGATACAATTAAAAGGAAACATAATAAATGCAAGATCCCCCGAACTCTTGATCAACGTAGCTCAAAATGGGACTTCCTCCCAACATTTTACTTGAAATGAAAGTTGAAATTAATTCAGCTTTCTGCCTTTATTAAACTCCAGAGGCATTTTAAGGGACGCCGAAAGAGATTTTGAAGAGAATTGGGTAGGGAGCATAAAAAAAGGGAATTCCTATATTCATAATATGGATAAAACTAAGCACATTTCTGAAAGCTGACTTTTAAGGACACTTAAAAAAATAGATCTTGTGGCAGTAATATTAAAGGTGAGTTTAAAATACCTTGTAAATTATTTGGGTCTTGTTTTCTCTAAGAACCTAAACATATCTGGATAATTTAAGTATTGACATGGCCTAATGTAATAGTATGTATATACAAAATACCATTCTGGACAAATATGTTGTGTCTGCGAGCATTTAGAGTGGCACTGAGAAACCAGACTTGTTTTGGAGCCATTGTTTTACAGGATCCTCATTCTTAAAAATATCGTATGAACAATATGAGCCAACTGAATGTTCAGTAGTAAATAGAACAGCATCACAACGGTCTATAAGAAACCAAAGTCAGGTATGTGTGTCTTCATTCTCATGGAAAAAAAATAATTTAAGTATGTGTTGCTTCAAAACTTTTTAAATGTTACATTTCTTTCATGACTTACATCTGCATGTTAAAATCAAGATGCAGACCTCTTTTTGCAAGTAGTTCGACTTAGATCTAAACAAATTTAGCATTTCAAATATCCCAATTTTTTCATTTGGCATAGATATCATATTGACATGGCCTAATGTAATAGTATGTATATACAAAATACCATTCTGGACAAATATGTTGTGTCTGCGAGCATTTACAGTGGCACTGAGAAGCCAGACTTGGTTTTTTTTCCCATGAGAATGAAGACACACATACCTGGTTTTGGTTTCTTATAGACTGTTGTGATGCTGTTCTATTTACTACTGAACATTCAGTTGGCTCATATTGTTCATACTATATTTTTAAGAATGAGGATCCCGTAAAACAACGGCTCCAAAGCAACAGCAAATTTGAGAAACAACAGCAGTACAGAGGCATGAAAATATGAGTTCCTCCATTTGGCAACTACTTGTTTGGGAAATAGCTCAGCCTCCAATGAAGCATTTTTTTTTCACCTTAAGAAATGAAGCAGGAACATATGGCACAGATAAATGGCTCAGTCTGAGAAATGAGTGGTGTGTGTGTGTAAATCCTCAATTCCCTTCTCATGAACTTCTGGGCCAACTGATCTACAACGAGATCCATGCAGATTTATAGCTATTGGTAGCATTTGTTGCCATTCTCTGTATCTTCATTGCATAATTTTTTTTCTGTCTAGTCATCTTTATGGCCCTAAAACCAAGTGCTGTGTCAACAGAAAAAAAGAAGCCTTGCTGATTCTCATGCATTGTAGAATACTTAAGCATCTCCTCCAAATGTAGGTTTTGACATTTTGCCCAGTGCTGTACTGAAAGTTTTCTCATCAAACTCCTAATTGCTAAGTAAATCTTTGCTCAATATATCTCCACAGAGAACAGGCTGAAAAGGATTTCAATTCTGGTGTTAGTCTCCTTTTTGCTTTAAGAGTAATATATTCCCTTTCTTCATATGATCTTCTTTAAGCTGCAAGTTTCTAATGTTCTTTCTTGGAGCAGCTTATTTCTCTATAAATAAAAAGGTCTGTGCTATATTTCTAAGAATGCTTTACTGATCAATGTGCACCAAATAAGAACGGCACAACTTCTTTTTTCCATACATTAGGTGCCACTATTTTTTCACCAAATATTCCAGACATGGTGCAGATCACCACTTGGTCCATTATGGTTGATAATTTTATTGTATTTGTGCCATATAGATTAGGAAACTTGGAAATTTATTTCTGTATATGAGACAACATGAGATTCCAAGAAATAGTCAGGGGCTTTGGGAATTTATTTGTTTATTAAGATCATATCAAAGATGGATGAAAGGCAACTGTCCTGGTGTAGTTACCAGGCCCAAGGTCCTACAACCCTCTATAAATGAATAGAGATTGATGCAGTCAACCATTACATTTTCTTTGTCTTTCCGAGCTCGGACACTCGGGACAGAATTAGACATGACAGCAGCCACTGGGGTAACTTGCTGATCCATGTCCAGGCTCCCCACCATCTCATGCATCTCAGCAAACACTTGAAGGTTTTGAACCCATGTGGTCCAGAGGATCCTATGGTTGGCTATGTGTGTGTAAGGGGTGGCATATGGAGGAAACAATGGCAAAATGTCCTCCATGTGAACAAGCAGAACTCTCCTCCTGTGCAGGCAGAAAGCAGAAACTATTGCCCTGGCCTGTGCTAAAGGAGATTCATTGATCATGTGCAGTCCAGCAGGACACCAAATCTCTGGTGCCAGAACAGATGATAATCTTTGTTGGTGCTCCGCCAATGCTCCTCCTCCTTTGGCAAAAGCTAGGGCACCCAGAGCTGCTCTCAGGCTCAAAGTAACTCTTTTCCAAGGATTTTTCTCACAGAGTTCTCATTAAGAAGCACAGTATCAGTTAGACTTTCTCAATTTAGAACTAATATATTCCTCCATGCATTAGGGCAGAGACTTTCTGATTCTCTGACAGATTTCTGATGAAATGATGAGGTGCATCATTGATTCTGAAAAAAAACCATGGATGAACATGAACATGGAACAAAACAAAGTTTCTCATATTTCCTCTTGTTCCTCATCCTGCCATCATATTAGCAGCAACATGGTCAATAGAGGTGGTAAATAACTTTCCCTGAAGTACCTTGCATGTTGTGGGAGAATATAGGCCAGATGGCCACTTGGAACACCAGATCTCACTCTGGGGAAATTCCCTCAGAGTAAAGTATTGGACTCATGTAGGTGGTTTTGAAACCATTGTGGCTGCAGCAGGGCCAGGGGACCATGGCTGGCCATATAATGCCTCACCTAAGATCCTGAGGAGGTCTTTTCTCAGAGCAAAGTAATGGCCCATTTGATAGCAGTGGAGTATTATGGTAGACTAGGTAGCAACCACCACCTTGCCTGTGGTAAGACTCCCAGTGGTCTATGGGCAGGTCATAGTTCTGCTACTTCCAGTGACCTGTAGTGAGGGTTCTATGCAGCAAACTTCATAACCATAGATTTTACTCAGACAGATATTAAAGGAGCATTGGACATTTTTTTTTTGTGAGCACACATGCAGCCCTCCTGTAAGAAGAAAATTCTGTTCGTATTATACATTAACTCTTGAATCGTCCAACCACAGGAAACCACGGGGCATGTAGAAAGTTATAAATAGAGTTCCAATGTAAGGTTCTTTTTTAGACACAGAGTTGGGGGCAGAGGAATAAAATGCTCCCTGGGGGAACACTTGATCTGTTCTCCAGGTTTGACTTGTCAGTTTTGACAGAAATGATAAAAACTAATTAAATTTTTGTTAATTTATTTTATCTGATTTAGTGACTGCTTGTCACACAAATCCCTCAGTAAGTCATACTTTGCTTTCATATCAACCTTTCCACTCTTCTCCACCCCAAAATGCTATTAGGTAAACGCTGGGAAAGTGGACTTGTTTAACTCAAATAAACATAAGGAGCACTTAACTCAATCTACCTTGCACGCTTCATTCGCATGTGTCTGCTTTGGAGAGAAGTTAACTTGTTCCAAGTGTACAAATCTCCATCTGCAGCCATTTCTTTTACTTTTTCAGTTATTTGGATGAGGGCAATATATATACAGTATGTATGTATGTATGTATGTATGTATGTATGTATGTATGTGTGTGTATATATATATATATATATATATATATATATATATATATATATATATAGGTAAAGGTTCCCCTCGCACATTTGTGCAGTCGTGTCCGACTCTAGGGGCCGGTGCTCATCTCCGTTTGTTAGCCGAAGAGCCAGCGTTGTCCAAAGATGCTTCCACGGTCATGTGGCCAGCATGACGCGCGCGGAACGCTGATATATATATATATATATATATATATATATATATATATGCCAATAATATTATGATATTAGATATTTATTTATTTGTTTGTTTGTTTACTTGCTTATATCAATTTATATTGCTGCCCATCTCACCAGTGTGACTCTGGATGGCTAACAAGAATTCAAATGCAATAGAAATGCATGTATATTAAAAGAATAATAACAAATAAAAAACACCATTACCCTCAGTTAACGCAAAGTGGCCCACAAACACACCATTCACCAATAGTGTGAGCTCGATTACCCCCCGGGTCCCCATGCCTGTAAAAACAGCCAGGTCTTCAAGCTTTCTGAAAGGTGAGCAGATACCTCTAGTAGATTTCTGTCCGGTTATCCTGAAGCATCTGCAGGACCTGACAATGCTTTGGTCAAAATGATGAGAGCAGTGTGGTGCTGTTGCTCAGCACCCTCTTTGTTTCTGCACACAAGGTCATAATGCACGTACAAAAGGATCAGAGGTTGTGGCACAGCAGCATGATGTTCCTTTTGTCATGTGTTCCCCTTGACCCCCTGGGCGGTGGGGAGCCTATGTATGTCAAAATTCCATGAACATCCCAACAGCTTGTTGCACTTAGTCTATTCTGCCAAGACACTTCCGCTTTTCCTAGGAACTAAAAGAAAATTAAACTGTTGCTTATCATGTCCATCCTGCTGATATTTGTCAGCAGAATTATTCCAGAATATTGAGAGAGGCACCATTTTCTTACTTTTTGACAGATTGTTTGAAATGTTGCCAGACTTCAGAAATGTTGCCATCTGCCATTTAGTTGAACTGTGTAAACCAGGAGTGTGGAACTCGTGGCCTTGCAGATAATGATAAGCTATAATTCTTGCCATTTCTTGCTATTTGACATGCTGGCTGGGACTTCTAGGTGTTGTGTTGCTCAGCAGCATCTTTTAAGCCAGTTGACAGAGCAGGAAGCAAGCCTCTGCATCTTTTCCAGGATTACCCATCCTATTGTGCATGTATTTATCTAGTACAGATAAGAGTTGTCTGATCTGTTCATGTTCAGATACAATTACTAAGTTACAGTATAAGGTAAAGGTAAAGGTACCCCCCGCACATTTGTGCAGTCGTGTCCGACTCTAGGGGCCGGTGCTCATCTCCGTTTGTTAGCCAAAGAGCCAGCGTTGTCCGAAGACGCTTCCACGGTCATGTGGCCGCATGACACGCGCGGAACGCTGTTACCTACCCACCGAAGTGGTACCTATTCATCTACTTGCATTTGCATGCTTTCGAATTGCTAGGTTGGCAAGAGCTGGAGCTAGTGCGGGAGCTCACTCCGCACGCAGGGCTAGGGATTCGAACCTCCGAACTTGCGATCTTCCGATCGACAAGCCTGGCGTCTTACCCGCTGAGCCACCACACCCTTGAGTTACAGTATATTATACGAAAAATCATCATTGCATTGTGCCTATTGCATTGTGCCATAATCTTTCTAAACCTTTCCTCAGAACAGTTATCTGAACTGAATGTTGATAGTGCACCTACATGGAGAAGCTTGCAATTTCATAAAATGGTTGCCACGACGGAAGCAGCCACAAACACAGCAACACAGAGTCTACCGTGGTAGAGATGGGCGGTGATAAATTTGATTAATAATAATAATAACTATTTACCAGAAGATAAAACAGTAAGGTTGTTTGCTGCAACCACTTCTAGTCCACCCACTTCCCTGATTCTTCTTACCATGCCAGCTCATCTTTGACAAGTTCCTGGACAGGTGGATTAATTGATGAGCCAAATACTTGGTGGCTACTCATCACTGTTCATTTTGAAGAAGGCCTGGAGAACCCAGATCTATTGTTACAGAGATGAAGATGGAGGCTGATGTCATGTCAGCTTCCTGCTTTTTTTTAAATTAAAGAATCTTTTAAAAAGAGAGAATCTTCTCCTACGAGTCTTCCAGGCTGTGGAATGTATTCCCTTACAAGATACATTAGCCCCATCATCACCAGCACCTTCCCAGGATTCAGACGATGGTTAAAAACAGAAGAAAAAAAACAACTTCTTCTGCCAAGCTTTAACTGTCAATGGAAGTTTAATTTTTAATTCTAATTCTGATTATACTAATGCTGTTTTAGTTTATGTTTGGTATTTTTATCATTGGAGGCCACTTTGATTGCTGAAGATACAGAAAGGTGAGGAAGAAATTTGGGAAGGGAAGGGAAGCGCTGAGAGTCACCAAAGAAGATGTCTCTAGAAACATCCTGGTCCTTTCCTGATTGTAAAGAACCTTGAACCAGATGGGTCAATGATCTTTTCCTAAGTAAGGCATTTTCCTGTTACATGCAGTATGTTATCCTTTGTCTGGTCTGAATCCATTCAGTAACAGAGCCAAAGAAATTGCCTTTAGATTTCCCCTGTTAAAAAGGAAATGGACTTTACAACCATCAATATTTGTTTTGATGATAGAAATACACTGTGGATGAAAAGTGATTTATTTGTTTTATATCTGGAGCAAACCCAAGGGGGAGTAGATGTTCCTGTTTAAAAATCAAAGACACAAGTGTAAGTCAAGAGAACAGCATATAGGCCATGGTCTACATTGTTTCATTTCAGTGAGTCCCGTTTTCTGAACTGGGCAGAATATTTTAGCTCACAAGATTTGCCCTATGAATGTTGTGCTGTCTTAAGTTACCAGGAGTCAAGCTAAACTCAAAGGAGACCTTGCTTTTATCAGCCTTGATGGGGTAATTTCTGCATTAACAGACTTATATTCTCAAAACCAAGCTTCCAGGCAATCAGGAGGAAATCAAGGAACTTGACTGTGCACTCATAACAAGCTGGAAGGCCAAATCTCTCTCTTCCAACCCCCACCCCCATTCTTCCACTTTTGGGTGACATTTGTGTGGATGCATTCCACATTTTACTTTATGGTATATTAGGGAGAAGAAGAGGAAAGGGCACGTTGCCTGACAAACATGTCTCATAAAACTGATGATATCACAAGAAGTTGAGCAACTTCTAGACGTTTTATAATAGCTGAGCTGAATCACAAAGAGTATTCTAAAATCAAGTCAAGATTGCTGCATTATTCCAAAATTCTATCCTTTGTGGCATTTACATCCCACACCAGAAACTTAAAGTCAACAATAAGCAATTAATTAATTATATTTATAGACTTTCTACTTATATAAGCTTACTCAAGGCAACTTACAACACTTAAGTTGTACGTACTGTATTTCTTACAGCAGAAATACTATGCTTAAATATAACTTTAATGACAATGAAATTAATATCAGTTTATAGTTAAAAGCTTGGTGAACAAGATGTGCCTTTATTATTTCTCTACATTCTGGGAGTCTGGAGGCCACACAGACTTTCCTAGAGAGAACATTCCACAGTCTGAGAGCCACCTAGAAGAAGGCCTTCTCCTGTGTACCGGATAGAGAAGTCTCTGGCAGCAGAACATTTTTAAAAGGACTTCTCCTGCTGCTCTAAATAACCATATAAGTTCATGGTGGGAAAGGTGATCCTTCAGAAAGTGGTTCCCTAAGCCATTTTGGGCTTTAACATCATACCAACACCTTCAGTTGTGCCCAGTAGACTCCTGCCAATCAAGGTACAGTATATATTTCAGTGCTGGCATCATGTGATCCCTATACCTTGCAATGGTTTGCAGACTAGTTGAAGCATTTTGCACTAACTTTCTGAACCCTTTTCAAGGGTAGCCACATACAAAGCATGTCATAATAGTCAAAACTGGATGTAACCAAGGGATGGATAACCATCACTCAGGAAAAGACACAACTAGTGCATAATTTGGCATATGTGCTCAGGACAGCTGTTATCTATGACCAGCGACAGCTGAGGATCAAGGTCCAATCCCAGCCTGCTTTTAGGGAGTGCAATCCTATCCAACATAGGTTTCACCACAATCCCCAGTCCAATGTTCTTATCTGTATTTAATTTCTATTTGTTCTCCCTTATCCAACCAATAATTGGAGTTAGACAGGATTCAAGAGTCCCAATTGCTTTCTTGGAGTTAGATGGTGAGGAGCAGTGCATATCAGCCCTCCACTGAAATGCTCCTTCAGTTCCCAAATACTATTATAGTAGTCTTCTCCAGTCTGGCACCTGTTAGACAGTTGAAACTGTAACTCTTAAAAGTCTAGATGACATAGCTTTCAGAGATCACAAATGGACTGCATTTGCCAGTGTGTTCACAGTCGGGCTCTGGAAAAAACCTCAGCAGAAGAATGTCAATAAAATATGACAGGTATAGTAAGCATGTCTCCATGCATGCTTTGAATATTCAAATATGATGATAGGTAGCATTATTAAAAAGATACTCTTAGCTGAAATGGAGAGTTAAACCTCATTGGATGGGCACATCTTTTGCACACAGAAGTTTCGAGGTACAATTCCTGGCATCTCCAAGCTAAGCTACCAAATTTCCATCTTGAAACCCTGAAGAATTGCTGCCTGCAGATATAAGAGATAGCTTTAAAACTGGTGAACTTATATTTTTAAAAAATAAGCATCCCAGCAGAAAATTAGGTGGCTCAGGCAAAGAAAAATGGTAATTAAAAAAAGAAAACCACTTCCTGCTGGGGTTTGAATCAGAGTTGTTCTGTGTGTAAAGCAAATGCTATACTGTACCACCTAGAGTCACTAGATGAGATGGGCGGTTATATAAATGGTATAAACCAACCAACCAATAAATAAATAATGCTAGAAAGGAAGACCAGCTGCAATAGCATCATGGTAGCAGCAGATGGTATTAATAAAAAACAGGAAAAATGTATTGATGGGACATCCTTGTCTCTATAAAGTAGCCAATCAATGCAGTGCTTGCGTAGAAAACAAAATAAAGCGCAGCAGGCAAATGGAACAGCAACTTTTGAGGTGACAGATGCAGGAAATAATACTTTGAAAGTGGAGTACAAAAGTGTGCCTGGAGGCCGCATTCATGGTACATGGCAGGTGAGTACAGGGAAATATTCATTCCTGCCCTCCAAAAATGGTTGCTGCCTCATCCTGTTGATGGAATAACCTGGCAGGGCAGATATGCCCTGTTGGGAGTCTGGAATGTAATTAAAAGAACTCCAGGCAGCGCTTAGCAAATTTTAGCAGAGTGAAATCATCCCAGAAAGGGCTTGCACATGAGGCTTAATTACGTTCAGAAATAAACAGTCTTTACACATTTGTTAGTGGAAAAACAAAATAAAGATAGCTTACATTTTATTCAGCAGATCTTGGTTACAAGCAGTTTCATTGTAGAAAAGTTCTGGTGCGTGTGTGCAAGGTATTTTCATTCTGATCAGACCCGCTTTTGGCGGCCCTGCTGAAGGTGTGTGTGCATGCTGGAAGAGCAATGGAGACTGGCCACAAGGGGCCCAAACAGAAAGAGGAAACAGGAAGTCAGGCGACAGGCACCTCCCACGAACACAGCAGAGATACACTTCATATTAAAAGTCACGTTTCAGCAGAAGAGTCCCTCCCCTTATGTTCATGAGACAATGCACAGTTGAAACCTGATATTCCCAACATGCCCATGGTGGAAACTCCATATTTTACAACATGAGATTGTGACTCAGGCCTCACTTAGAAGGGAGAATCAGAAATCTTTGTTATCTTTTAGCTATGTAAGTAAAACTGCTAATTGGAGGTACCACAATTATTTTTAATTATAAAAGTAGGTAGCTGTTGAAGGAGAATTTTGTTTTGTTTTGTTTTAGGTAGATTAAAGGATTTGCTTAATGACAAATCTTTTCATCTTTAAACTGGTTTATAATATAGATCAACATGTGAACTGCAAAGGAGAGTTTCATCCTGGGATGCACTTTAGTTAGCAAACAGCATCCTCAAGCTTCTCTAGATGATGATGCTGTTCAGTCTTGGCATTATCCGAGCCTTCTAAGTGGACTGCATTTGACCAGCTAATTCTCAGATCTCAAGTCTAGAAGATTTTGATTCAGAGAAAAGCCAAGAAGAATACCTGAGAAGTTGCATGATATTTTATTTTTCTGTGATTCTTTATGCTCAGTTCATAAAGTATGAACACTCACTGCCACTTCAGCAGCAACAACAAAGCTAGTATGGTGTTCAAACAGAGCCATTGAAAGTTACCTAATTTGTCCTGAGACACATTGCAAGTATGTCAACAGAGGGAGTGGAGGTGGCAATCTGAAAAGCCAGGAGGGAAAAAGGTATGGAGACAATTCCTTGAGTTCCAAAGAAATAGCATTGTTTGTAAATGTTTTCATGTTACACTTTTTACAATAGTGGCATTCAGAAGACAGGCAAAGGGAAGCAAAAGCAACTCTTTACACATCTGTCCAGATGACAACTTTCTAAATTTAGCTTAATACGTTTTAAAAAATAAAGTAAGAACATGTTTCAATATTGTTGGTCTTTCAGGTTCAATGAGTTGAGTATGTCATTTTCATTACTCGGTGTCTCTTGACCATAAGCCATTACCCCTGGAAACCACCAACTCAAGAAAATGAAACCAAGAAGTAAATACATGGCATGCATACTCTGAACCCAGTTGCCCCCACCCTCCATGTCCCAGTACCTGACATTTGTTTGGCATGCAGTTACACTGCAATGCTGATATACCAAGTACAGGTTCAGCAGCAACCCTGCCCCACCTCTGTCCTCCTGATGTTAGGACAATAACATTTGCTGTATGGGAACTTGGGGGAGCTATAGTCCCAGCATATCATCTTCTGGAGGGAATTCTATCATTTGGTTTCAGTTCATTTAACAGTATTGAACTATAATTGGATTTCTCTCTGCTCACGTTTGCACATGACATGTTTTTATAGTCCAGTTATAGAAATTGAAAGCAATTCTTTCAGATTTCCCCAAGGATAAGAAATGTCCTGATGACCAGGCCATCTAGATCAGTCCATCTAGTCCAGGATTCTGTGTCACATAATGGCCAACAAAAGTAGTAGCCATTGATAACCCTATCTGCCATTACTTATCTAGCAGCCGTTGAAAGCCAACTGAATTGATGGGTTGACCATATCTGATGGCAGCAAATCCTACAGTTTAATTATAAATAAGTGCTTCCTTCAGTCAGTCCTGAATTTGCCTGCATTTCATTTTAATAGATGAACTTGAACTCCAACACTAGGAAACAGTGAGAAAAATATCTCTGCTCATGTTTTTTATATGATGCACAATTTTATATACCTCCATCATAGGGACCCAGAGGTGTTTGTAGGGAGAGAGGTCAACTGGGGCGGGGGAGGAAAAAAAGCAGCATTATGTTATCATGATGCAAGCTCCATCCATTTGTTAGTGTGTCATGACATTGCACATATGTACGAAAGGGGCAAAGCTCAATGGTGTAACACTGCTTCTGACATTCTGATGAAAGCCTCCGATACAGCAGTGGACACCTCTATAGGGTTCAGCAACCTTTTCCAGCAATGGAAATCACAGTGCAATTTTGAGTGAGGTCTTTGGCGTGTGCGCACGGGCACGCACACACACACACACATATATATATATTAAACATTGAAAGGTTTTTTTATTAAAAATATCCAAAAACTCATGAGATCTCACATTGTAAGAGGAGAGATGTTCATTTATGGTGGCAAAAAGATCAGGAGGAGTTTGGTAACACCTTTTCCAACTAACAAATTTTATTTCAAACAAACCAGTCAGGAGGTTATAAAGACACCTTTTAGACTGGAGACATATGAAACTCTTGGGAAAACATGCAATTCAGAAGGTTCCTTAGCCCAGAGTGGCCCTCCCAAATCACTTCATTGGAAGAGAACATGAAAGAAGTTCAAGTAGAACCAATTAACCAGAGCTTTTAGAACAGCAAGCTGTTTTATTCCAAGATAGCCTTATCAGTTACAGTCCTGACTTGTTTTCACTCACTCTTCCCACCTCCAGGAAAAAGTTTCTGAATTGGTTGGAAATTGTTACACTTGAACAAGGCAAAAAAAAAAAAATGAAAAAAGTTATAAAATGGTCTTCAGTTCAAACCTCTTCATTTCTGCCTTGAGTGCCTCCTATTTGATTCTGGGAGAGAGCAGCTCGGATTAGTTTCAGATCCAGACTGCAATCTAGTCAATGCAGCTTCACTCGGTTTATCTCGTAGCACAGCATCCATTTCTTAAAATGTACTGTAAGCACAGGAGTATTTATGTAATCATTTCTGAGTGTACAATTATAATACAATTATAATAACTGAGATTCGGTGGGCTTATAACAGCTCTCCTGATAACAGCTTCTTCATTCTCCCTCATGGCAATGCCATATTTTATCTACAAAAAGGGGAAACACTGTATTTGTAAATAGTAGCCTGTGATCCCCATCCAAGACCCGAAATAACTCTAGAATCTATCTTGAGGACAAGTTCAGGAGGAGGGTGTTGATAAAGTGTCTGAATAAAGACCCTATTTTCTCTTTCCTAAAATGGCCCCCATTCCTCAGAGTCTAATTTTAGACTGTTATTTCAGAGGTGGAAACTGACACTGGAATCAGGCATCCTTAAATTCTTTGTTTATTTTCAAGAAGCATGGAACACAGCATGCTCATTATACATCACATTATCCATAATCATTTATAATTCACATTTCGAAAGCTGCCCAACCTCAGTTGTGAGCATGGGGTTGGGGCCTTTTGAATCTCAGGGTGGTGGGGGTGTCTGTTCCAGAGGGTGGGTGCTGTGACAAAGAAGGCATGCTTTCTGGTTCCTATTGGATGACATTATTTAGTGGATGGGGCCTGAACAATATGGGCAGAAACAACATCCTTCAAATAACTAGTCTGTATACCATGTAGGCTTTATATGTAATAACAAGCACCTTGAACTACACCCAGAGCCTACCAGTAACCACTGCAGTGGAGCACATTTCATGAAGCTGAAGTGTTATATGGTTATACCATGTTCTTATGCTGCCACATTGTAGACTAGCTGAAACATCTGAGTGGTCTTCAAGGACAGACCCAGGTAAAGCACAGGTGAGATAATCAAGAGAAAGGTTACTGTGAGGAGGAACTCCAGATCCAGGAAGGGGTACAATTGGTGCACAAGATGAAGCTGTGTGAAGGCCTTCATAACTACAGCTGCCACCAGCCCCTAAATTGCATATCAGTTCCATCTGCAACCCCATTGAGAACTAAATATGGAAAGTCCTCAGATCCAGAAGGTCCATGTATACACAGCCACCTGGTCTTCTTAGGGTTGATCTTAAGTCTGTTCCAGACCCCTATAGCCTCCAGGCACTGAGACAAGACTTTGACAGCATCACTCAGTTGGTCAGGGGTCAACATAGAGTCCCCTTTGGGGGAGATGGGGCGGTGATATAAATTGAATCATAAATAAAAAATAAATAAATATGCAGGTGAGTATGACCACTTTAGTGATGATATCTGACTCTCTGATGGTGGATGACCTCATCCGGTAGTTTCATATCGAAGTTTAATATGATGGGTGAGAGCACTAAGTATCAGCCTCCAAGGTAGACCAAACTTGGAAACCAAAGGCATGCAAGCTAATACTACTTTTATTATAAGGTTATAGTAACAGAATCTTGCACGTCTGAATGCACTTCCCCCTTCCCTCCCTTTATTTTTGTGAGAACTAAGGAGGGTCTTGTCTGAGACACTTTCTCAAATTACATTTCTGCCCCAAACTCAGATTTCTTTTATCTGACTGTTGTCTTGGTTGCGGCTCTTACTCCTGTTCCTCAAGGTTATTCCTTCTGCCCATTGCATTGAGCCCTGTAGCACCCCATAGATTAGAGGCTTTGGACTCAGTCTGTGCCCCCTGCCAACACTAACTGGAATCAGCCACAGAAAAGGGAGGATAACCATCACAACACTGTGCCTCCTTACTCCCAATCCCCATAATCAGTCCAGAAGGATACCCTGCCCAATGGTATCAAAACTCACTGAGTTGAAAAGGGTCCAGATAATCCATATTTTCCAGGGCCCTCTGAAAGTGCAACCTGACCAGTTTCTTAAGAACCTTCCTCAGAGAGGGGAGGTTGGAGACTAGGTGAAAGTTGTCAAGGACTTTTGGGTCCAGCAATTTTTTTAAAAGAGTACATCATTGCCTTCTTCCAGGCAGAAAGAACCACCCCCTATCTCAGAGAGGAAGTCACAACCATATGGACTCAACAACATGCCACCTCCCAGGAGCCCTACACCCACCAGGAGAGAGATGGATCTAACAAACAGACAGCCAGGTTAACAGACCCAAGGATTCTGTCCATTTTCTCAGGAGTCACAGGATCAAATTCTTCCCAGGTAATAAGCAAGATTGTTCCTCTGTTGCTTCGCCTGGGCTTATTAAGTCATATCTCCAAGCAGATCCAAGTGATTTTATCTGTCAGATGTCAAAAATAGTCTTCACAGAATATTGCTGAATTATTGCAGCTTTCTGGAACTAAAATAGGCCAGGTAGATAATAATTCTGGAAAACTGTTTTTGTTGTTCCCCTGAAATTTTCATAGTACATCACTTAAAAACAATGCACTGGCGGAAATAAAAGAAAAAGTTAGAAAAACTCCACAACTTTTCTTTCCTTTTCTCGTGATCTTTGGCCTCTCCTGACTGTTCTTTGCCACAGTCAAGACCTCCCAGCTTGCTGCCTGGCGGCCTCCAAAGGAAGGTGTGAAGATTAACAATCCCGAGGATGTATTTAAGGAATAGCAACAAGGGATTAGTGACATAGTGTCACCTTTCATGGCCCTCCTTAAGGGGCAAGCTGACACTTGCTTTATTTTTGTTTGCATTGTTGAGTAAACTTGGGGAAACTTAACTGGATTTACAGTCTTCCACCTTTTCTGATAAGCAGCAACACCATGAACTCTTTTCATTTTGATTTCATTCAGTTCTGACAGTGTTTGACAACTCCCTTGTGCATGGCTATATAAAATGATAATTATTTTCTCCTCCCACTCCCAGGGAAGAAAAACGTTTGAGAAGAAACAGCCTTACATAAATAAACAAACAATTTTTAAAAACCTAACCTTCCTCACTACAGCTGAGATCAGAAGTTGTTAAATTCTGCATGGATTAGAAGTGGGAAGATCTGCTGTTGCTCCCTCAAGCTGAAGAATATTTTCAACAGTAGCAAAAATGTTTGTGGAGAGCTGTCATAAACTTGTTTTGCTCCATCCACTTTCAGATTAAGTGTCTTATATTGTTTTTATCCCTTTCCTTCTTGTACACTGCCCAGATACTTTATACTGGGCTGGGTTATAAACATAGGAAATAACTAACTAACTAAATAACTAACTAACTAACTAACTAACTAACTAACTAACTACATGAATGAATGAGTGAGTGAGTGAGTGAGTAAATTGGGTGCCTTAAACATCTTGCCATTGCTTAAAGCAACTCTATCTTCTCTTAATGCTTTTGAACTGTGGTGTTGGAGGAAAATTCTGAGAGTGCCTTGGACTGCAAGAAGATCAAACCAGTCCATACTCCAGGAAATAAAGCCAGACTGCTCACTTGAGGGAATGATAATAAAGACAAAACTGAAATACTTTGGCCACATAATGAGAAGACAGGATACCCTGGAGAAGATGCTGATGCTAGGGAAGGTGGAAGGCAAAAGGAAGAGGGGCCGACCAAGGGCAACATGGATGGATGATATTCTGGAGGTGATGGACTTGACCTTGGGGCAGCTGGGGATGGCGACAGCCGACAGGAAGCTCTGGCGCGGGCTGGTCCATGAAGTCACGAAGAGTCAGAAGCGACTGAACAAATAAACAACAAATCATCTCTTAAAACTCCTGAATCCCCTTGAATCAAGATGGAGTGGGTCCCATCCACCTATGACATGCCATGCAAAGCCTGGTATAGCGTTTGAGCAAACAGAGGTAACATAACCCTGGCCCAGATCAAAGATACAGAACTTCGGTCCATCTGGCTCTTTGTTGAACTATGATACCTGACATTCCCTGCCAGGATGGCCAGTGGTGAGGTACACTGGGAGCTATAATTAGGTAACATCTGGAGGGCCACTTGTCCACCATCCCTGGTCTAAACAAGAAGTGGATGAATCTTTTCTATATGAGCATCAAACCTCCAGAATTTAAACTTAGCAACCCCATATTCATGGAAAAATATCACATGCCCCATACTAAGCATACAGTATCATCCAACTTAATGCTTGGAACAAAATCTAGATTGTTTTAGCATCTAAAAGTAAAATCCCTAGGTTGGTGATTGTTGCATGTTATACTCCAGTGAATGGTGATAATGGAAGAACCAGAGAAGAGTGAAAAAAAGGTGACATGCATGAAAAATTGTTAGGTGACATACATGAATGTTTTGGAACAAGACAAGAGAGTATAGTAAAAGTGACTGAGCCAATGTTGATGGTTTGGTAAGTAGCTGATGATGACTGATGAGAAAATGTATAGAAAAAGATCTTGCGTCAAATACATGATTAGGCATACATGCTAGATGTGAGTAGAACAAGTTTCTCTGAATCAGTGCAGAGAGTCTCTAAAAGTTTTGGCAAGATCAGGTCGGGGCAGAAGCTAGGCACGATAAGGTCTGCGACTTAAATGATCCTTTAATAAGAAAAGAGTGCTCTGTGGCCAAGTAACTGGCACACTGAAGATTGTTGATAACAGAAGTTGGCCATATTCATTCTATCTTGTTTGTCTGGAACATGCCAGACCTATTAGCCTGCCTGTTTTCTTATACTTCCCCCTCATAACACACCTCCTAAAAAATAATAATAAATAAAGAGCAAACAAGCAATCTGCTCCACCCCCATCCCTACCTCTGGACTGACTTGAATGGGCCTTAGATACCTTGTTGACACTGCTGCATGCCAAGAGCAGAGGTGATGAGGACAGTGGCAGCTCATTGCCAACCCCTCTTCCAAATCAGAAGGTAGAAGGCAGTTCTCAGGAGGGGGAGAAACACAGATATTCACAAACACATCCAAAGGAATTTGCTGCTAGAGAACTTGGAAGGAAGCCTCCAAAAGCTGTTGCTGCTTTTACCAAAAACAGTATTTCCCCTTGAAAATAATACCTCCTCCTTTCTATCGCACTAAGAGGTAACAGGAAACATTGTGGAGAAGACACAAGGGAAGGTTCTGCTCAAATGCCAAGCGTGGCTTTGACTTCTGGCTTCCTTGAAGTTCAGGTGGCGGCTTCTCAGTTCCTCCGATGCAGTCCAGGTACTTCCTTAGCTAGATTCCTGAGGCTTAGCACCTGGGTTCCTGAAATTAATCCAGTTTTAATCCCCATTTTTAGGAAACACATTCCACCTATCATCAGAAAATGTCCTTAGATATTCCATCAACCATTGTCCTGAAGGGTGGCAGAAGGTAGAAGGCAGGAGTGCAAATATACGGGAATTAACAGAGAAATGTATTGTGCATACATGGCCGCCTGATTTTGAGAGATGAATTTATGGGCTCTATCATATTGCTATTTGGTTGGGTGCTCTGCTGAAATACTTGAACATCTTGCTGATCTAAGATGGGAACGATATATCATATGAATGCTAATAAAGCTGCTGTGAAAAGGCTGCACAGATGGGTGGTTGGCAAATGGTTTTACCTACACAACACTATGTGGGCTTTCACATTCATTTTTTTTTTTGCTATTAATATTAAATTCTTCATATTAAAATCTTAGTATTACTAAAATCTTAGTATTCATAATACTGATTAAGAATTTAGACAAAACCTGCTTCTTCAATAAAATATTTTTATTCTCATTTTGCTGGTAGAAAGGCTGAAAAGGTAAGTAGTAATAGTATATATTATCATATAATGGAAGTTAATCAGTAGTTTTAATAAGTGATGCCATCAAATTAAACTATCAAAATACATGTGGTGCAGATGTCCCCATGCCATGACCCTTACCAAATATGACCTGTTCCATAATCCCATTAAGGAAGACGTCCCTAGATCATGAACTCTATACTGTACCAGATATGATGTGTTTCCTTATCCCATCAAGAAACAGCTGCTTGCCAGCCCTAAAGTTAATGATAAACTGAACCTCCCACTTGATTGCATTGATCTCTGATGATCTAGGTCTTGATGTAGGCTGAGCATATGTACTGTTTTAAAAGGGACAGTACCGTGTTTTTTTTTACATTTCCCGACCCTCCCGTCATTTTAATATAAATGTCAATTTTGTCCCGTTTTTGTCCCATTTTTAAAAAAACATTACTTAAAAATGTGAAAGTTCCCACGAACCTGTCACTGGTGATTGGACAGGTTTCAGTAATGCCGCAGTGAGCTGCGAGGGAGAGCAGCAGTTTGATTGAGTGGGAGACTGCAATCAAGAAGCTGCGAGGGAGAGCAGAGTGACAGTTTTAAGGTAAGTAATTCAAGAAAGATAATTCAAGAAAAATCGCTTTTTTTAGGGGAACTTTCCAGCCAAATTGTTTTCTTTCAAGGTGCCAATTAGGATGGTAAAGAAAAGTCTATTACATAAGTTTAACCCCATCCCATTTTTGCCATCCCAATGTCCCGTTTTTGTCTCAAGAAAATATGGTCAGCCTATCTTGATGGTATTAAAATATTGAAATATTTTCAAGCAAACCCTATTTGGTGCACTTCTGTAATAAAAAAAACCCCTAATAAACCACATAATGAGAAGACAGGATACCCTGGAGAAGATGCTGATGCTAGGGAAAGTGGAAGGCAAAAGGAAGAGGGGCTGACCAAGGGCAAGATGGATGGATGATATTCTGGAGGTGACGGACTCGACCGTGGGGGAGCTGGGGATGGTGACGGCTGACAGGAAGCTCGGGCGTGGACTGGTCCATGAAGTCACGAAGAGTTGGAAGTGACTGAACGAATAAACAACAACAATAAACTTTTAAGAGACCCAGCTTATGGGTTCTTATTTTTGGATTAAAATCCATACTAAAAAGAAAAAGAGGTTGCCTTCCAACACTCTCTGTCCAGGGCCAATTTTCTAGTAGCTGTACCAAAGTGGCATCTGGTGTAACACATAATTAAGTTGATAAGGTTGTGTGGATATTGACTTGTATAAATGCTAAAGCAGAACTTAAAACAGAGTTAGAGACATCCTTAATCAGAATCTGCTCATCCTGCTGGCAAATCAGAAACATTTCCTTCTATTTCATGATTTTAAAATTATTAAAACTCTCAAAATATTATTTTCACCTGAGAAGTCATTAAAACCAAAACTCATTTAGAGTTTCAGAAGGTTGCCTTTCTGTTCCGGGTAGAATGTAAATCTCTCTCATACATTTAAAATATTTATCTATGAGACATACATTATTACGGATATTAGTTACTAATATTTCACTTTCATTTTTGGCTCGGTTCCTTCTTATTTTGATTTTTAGCCAAATTGCTTGTTTCTATTTGCAAACAGGAGAAACAGGCAATAATAGAGCACTATAGCTGAGATTGACTTTCATGGATATTCACCTACTAGATAATGTTAAGGTCACCCAGAGTCCATTGGAGTTGGGTGGCTAATAAATGAATAAAGGTTACATGATTATTTTAATTGCCTCTAATTTTTTTTTATGCAGGTGTTTTTGGTTTTGTGCATTCAAGTCAGTTTTTGATTCTGGGTGACTGCCTGGATGAGTTCTTGCAGTTTTCTTGGCAAGGTTTTTCAGAAGTGGTTTGCCATTGCCTGCTTCCTAGGACTGAGAGAGACTGACTGGCCCAAGGTCACCCAACTGGCTTTGTGCCCAAGGCAGGATTAGAACTCACAGTCTCCCAGTTTCTAGCCTGATGCCTTAACCACAACACCATGCTGGCTCTACCATCTAAACAAACAATTAGGAGGCAAGTTTAATGTCACTAATTTAAATGAGCTTAAAGTTGTCTAATTCTGTATTACACTGTGCAATTTATTTCACTATGCATGAATTAGCAATTAGCTTCTCCCCTTTTCCAGCAGGTTATTTTCCTGGAAGGCTGATGGTTTGTCTTTCTTTGAAATGTTATACTAGCCCTGTTCAGGGATTCAGAATGGCAGGAATTTCTGTAGAGAAACTATACACAAGGTGTTGAGGAAGCAACAGAACCTTGAGAAGCACAGTGATCTAGGCCTAATAGTCTCTGCAATCATAGTAGTACAAAGAAAGGCCTCCAGACGTCTGCACTGCATATACTGTATGGATGCCTTGGAATCAGAACTGGGAGTAGAGAGTAGAGTTGCTGAGAGTAGAGTTACTTTACTTCCAGCTTGTATGGTGCTGAGTCAAGTGTAACCATCTGAAATCTACTTTGTAGCCCAAGGCATTAGGTTTCTTTGAAAATTTCATTTCCCCTTTCAATTTTGGGATGGTTACATTTCTATTAGCGATGCACATAGTCCACAAGAATCGTTTCTGATCCTGATTCAGCATTTGGAAAAAGAGCCTGTTTCACATTAAAGCTATCTGAGCCCTCAATTAGAATCTTCACTTCAAATCTGAATCCGCATATCTCCCATTATCACTGGAAATCAACAAAGGGCTATGACTTAGTTTTGTTTTTTAAATTTGATAAGCCTGAATTAAATTTGAACTAGACATTTCTATAGGAACTTTTGCCAGGAGCATGCAGGACAGGCTGGGTGGGTACAGATTCATATTGGGACAGAAATCACAAATCTAATTTGGCTGGATCCAAGAAAGGAAGCACTCTGTCTGTGCTATCACAGCTTGTAAATCTTTCAGACCGAGGGACCTTCAGGAGCAAAGCATGGATTTTCCCTGCCTTCTGGCAGGAAAAACTATTAAAATTGAAGCTCTGTATTACAAAAATGCCTCAAAAAGGATGACCTCTGGCAAGTTTTCTTGCCTTATCCTTTATTATTATACACACTTATGCAAATGAAAGGAAATTCATCTCATCTGTTTTGCTTTACATGTTTAATGAGAGACACATTCTGTCCTCAAGCTAAAGATGTAAATTAGATTCAGAGCTTTCAAAGGAGCAGTAGATATGTCTGCATGAGAACTGGCCCAAAAGAGACATTTCTGGTTTTGAAAGATACATTTCAATCATGATTTTCAAAATGTGACACTTATATTCTCATTGTTCCAAGTTCTATGGGCAGGCCACATTTGTACAAACTTCAAAATGTATAAAGCTATTCCATTGATCAACACTTCTGTTGTCTGATAATACTCTCCAGTGTATCAGCATTTGACAGAGAATTTGGAAGTGAAGTTTTGAAAAGAAAAGAAGAAAAGAAATACACAGGATGGTGTTTGCACTAATGAAAGTAGAAGACTGCTTTGCCTCCCACACCCAGTCCAATGCACTTACCCAGTTTGTAGGGGGAAGAGATCAGGATACAGAATATAAACACAACCAACCGAGTTGAACACAGCAACCTGAAAAAAGTGGACTTTCTGCAGGTAGAAAAGGGCTGGATTCTGACTTTTGATATTCCTAACATGCTACATTTAGAAATCTGCCACCTGGAAACAAATGTTGATATCTTTTAACTACACCATAATCAGAACACCAGGCATCCACAAAGAGGAAATGCTAAGCTTTGTATTAAAAACAGATTCTCAGTCATTCCCTCCATCTTTGCTTCAATCTTTTCATCCATCCTCTATGTAAACTTCAGCTATTTTGCAATGGGAGTGGCTCCAGACTTTGTTGTAAAGTGTATAGTGACGTAAGAAGGAAAATATCAAAGGTAACATTACTTTTGAGTTGAACTTCATGGACGTATCCAACAAGTGTTCTTGGCAACAATACCAAAGTGGTTTTCTATTGTTTTCTTCTGCATTTTTAAAAAAAATTCCCAGTCTAGCTGTCAGCCCTTCAAAATAGACCAGACTAGGAAAGCAATGGCATATAGGTTAGAACTACTTTTATTGTGACAGCTCTAGTAACAGAATCTTGCAAGTCTGAATGTGCTTCCCCCTCCCTCCCTTTATCTTCATGTGAACTAGGGAGGGGCTTGCCTGAGCTGTTTATTCTCACATTACTTTCTTGGACTAGGCTCAGGCCCCTCTTATCTGGCCGTTGCCTTGGTAGCGGCTCTTCCTCTTGTTCCTCAAGGCCATTCCCTCTGCCTTTTACATTAGCCTATAGTCCTGGGATGATACATGACTCTCTCATCCATATGCCAAACTGGTCTGTCCCCACTCAGCTTTTGAGATCAGCTATCTAGAGCAGGGCTTTCCAAAGTGCCACCCCTGGCGACACACCAGGGGTGGCGGCGGCGGCAGCGCGGTGGTGGCGTGCGCGTGCACAGCGGCGGCGCGAGGGGTCACGCGCGCACGGCGGCGGCGCAGAGGGTGTGCAGCGGCACGGGGGGAGTGCAGCGGCACGGGGGGCATGCGGCAGTGGGCGCATGCACGGCAGCGGCCCGTGCACGCGCGCGCCGCTTCCGGGTGGTCGACACACCACGCTGTGAGTGGCGACACACTTTTGTGTCGCGACACACAGTTTGGAAAGCTCTGATCTAGAGGAAGTAAAAGTAGTAATAAGGTTTCCGTAGGTGAACCTGCAGAAGGATCATTACCGGAGGGAGCGCCCGAGACGTGTGTTCCGTGCCACCTACCCGCGCCGCGGCGCGGCCCCTCAGGGCGACCGCCCGGGGCCGGCCTTCGGCCACGAGCGGGCAGCGGGTTCGGTGGGCTGAGGGGGTCGGAGCGTCAGGGGGCCTTGTGCTCTCTGCTGTCTCGTCCCTGAGGCTTTGTCCTGTTCCCCCCCGCCTCGCCCCAGAGAGACCGAGAGAGCGAGCCCCATGTCCGGGCGGGCCTCCCACCTCCTACGGATGTCGGCGATGGCAGGCCCGGGGAGAGGAGCCCGACTGGCAGGCACCCGACGGAGTGGCACAGCCGCGTCTGCGTCAGGGGCCGCTCCGGCTGAAAGAAGGAAAGGCGAGCGAGCGAGTGGGAAAGGGCATCTGACGGCTACGCGCGAGAGAGAGGTTGCCGCGAGAGAGTGGCGACGCCGAGTAAAGGCCAGGACCCGTGGCGAGTGTCCTGTCCGACTCCCCCCTGGATGGGGACGGGACGGGGACGCCCCTCGCAGCACCGACCCGAGCGCCCTCTGCCCTCCCTGCACGTCTGGGACCGGATGGCACCGTGCCCTGGCCACCCGGGGCGGTGCTGATGCATGTTTCCCCTCCGGGGGGCGCGGGCCTGGACGTCGCGAGGACCGGGCCTCCACGCCGGCCTGATGGAGCGAGAGGGTGGTTGCGTGTGCGGGCTTTGGCGCAGGGACGACGGCACCCCCTGCTGTCGTTGGCTGGCCCGCGGCCCCACCACCGGGCGGGGCTCGACGGGTGCTCCCGTCGCGAAGCCCTGCGCTGCCGGCTCCGGGAGTCGTCCTCCTCTGCGCGCTCCGCCCACCGGTTGAGCATGGAGTCCTCCCCTCCCGTTTCCGCCCGCCCGCCCTCCTTGCTTTTCATGCCGAGCGGGCATGCCCCGGCTCCTGCCCCTCTCCCCCACGGGTGCATCGGACCAATCGGAGGGAAACTTCCGCAGGCCCGATGGGGGAAGGCGGGGGTCGCCGCGGCCGTTCTTTCCGTCAGGAGCCCCCTCGGGCGCCCGGATGGTGCGTCATCCAGCCGAGACCGGGCCGGCAGCGTACGCATGTCTGCGTCTGAGGGTGGGCCGCCCTCCCCAGTTTCCCTCCCCACCATGTGGGCCGGGTACCGAGACGCCCTCTGGGGCGGCGGTTCAAAGCCTCGAGCTGCCTCACACGGCGAGGCTGGGGACCGGGGAGCTCCGCCTCGACTCCCCACATCTCCCCTGGCAGCCGCGGGGCCTCCCGAGCGCCCGGTCCCGGATGCATTGAAACCCAGCTGTGCCCAGTCAGTCTTTGTTTTTTCTCTGGTCAGGGGCGTCGCCTCCTCCACGCGGCAGGGGGCGCGACCCGCCAGGCTTTGCGAAAAGCATGACAACTCTTAGCGGTGGATCACTCGGTTCGTGCGTCGAAGAACGCAGCTAGCTGCGAGAATTAATGTGAATTGCAGAACACATTGATCATCGACCCTTCGAAACGCACTTGCGGCCCCGGGTTGTGGTGGCTCAGGGGGTAAGACGCCAGGCTTGTTGATCGGAAGATTGCAAGTTCGGAGGTTCGAATCCCTAGCCCCGCGTGATTGAGTGAGCTCCCGCACTAGCTCCAGCTCTTGCCAACCTAGCAATTTGAAAGCATGCAAATGCAAGTAGATTAATAGGTACCACTTCGGTGGGTAGGTAACAGCGTTCCGCATGCATCATGCCAGCCACATGACCGCGGAAGCGTCTTCGGACAGCGCTGGCTCTTTGGCTAACAAACGGAGATGAGCACTGGCCCCTAGAGTCGGACACGACTGCACAAATATGCGGGGGGAACCTTTACCTTTACCTAAGGCTGGCTAAAGGCAGAGACTGCTAAAATAGTTTCCAAAGCAGCTGCATGTGCCTTGCAAATGACCCAGCTGCCTTAACAATTTGAACCACTGAATTATTAGCGTTTTTCATATTTCTTTTAGGGGCTTTTTTGCACCCACCCTCTTTTGAAAAGGGTGGGACCCATTACTTGTGTTTGCTGGATTTCCATTAGATGTGCAGTTTTTTTTTTTTCTGGCCCATGGCCATGCTTGAATGTTGAGTGGCGTTCTAGTCCAAAAGGAGGGGAGGCCTACAGCATGAAATCGCTAGGACATAATTGATAAGGTCAAGGTTGGGTCTTTTTTTTTTTTTTTTGGCAATAGATTGTTTCCATGTGGTACATATTTCACTTTATGCACAAGTTAAAGCACAGGATGCTACTATAATCCCAGGTATCTTAATTCTGTTACTCTGTACATATTAATGCCAAATAGATACTTCTCAAGTTGAATTTCCAAGAAATATTTTAAAAATCCGTCTACCCAGTAGGAAGGCTAGTTTTTCTCTTGAAATAATTTTAAAATGTGAGATCTTAGATATGCTGATATAACCGTATCAGAGGCAAAGGAGGGTGTTTTTTTTACCTTTTTAATCTTTTATTGAGGATGAGAATTGTTTCAGTTTCAAGATCATTCTCCTTTGAGTAAATATGGTATAACTGTCATGTTTATAACTACATGGTTTATATTGGTTCTTTCAAATATCCTTAACTGTTTTACTTAAGGAGGATTTCAGATTTTGTTTCTGACGAGGACATAGTTTGGATGTAAATGATTGTTATTTCATTCAACTTTTGTTCCTTAAATTTTGCCTCATTTTTGCTTCCTTGTCTCCATTTTCCTCCTCACTAGAGCATTTTATATTTTCTCTTTTCTATTGGGGCCCTCTGATCAACATGAGGTATGGTAGCTATAAAAAGACAAGAAAGAAGCATCTACATTTGCTTGAGTTGTATTTTACCCTGAATCTGTGGAAAACCTAACATAGATTTCCTTAATCTGGCAACTTTCAGATGTTCAGGAATGCAGTTCCCAGAATTCCTAGCCAGTATGGCAAACCATAACATTCCTCTTATTGTCCAGTTACTTGCAGATGAACAGCAACCTAAAGACTGCTTTGGCTATACAGATAAAAACTAAAGAAGGAAAGAGGACTGTTTTTCTAATCTACTCCTTTCTGTTGGGTGGTGCCAGAAGGTTTAAAGGATGTAGGGTGTATCTATGAGAGCCAGTTTGTTGTAGTGTTTAAGGCACCAGGCTAGAAACTGGGAGACTGTGAGTTCTAGTCTCACCTTAGGCACAAAGCCAGCTGGGTGACCTTGGGCCAGTCAGGCTCTCTCAGCCCTAAGAAGAAGGCAATGGCAAACCACTTCCAAAATCTTGCCAAGAAAACTGAAGGGACTCATCCATTAAATATGAATTTCTGCAGTTTGCTATATTTCAGTTCTATAAGTAGGTCCACTTAATCTACTGCTGAATGAAAAGAAATGAGTGTTGCCTTCACCAGGGAACTCAACATAGAAGCTTAAAGACAGCATAGAAAGGCAGAAAAGGAAAATAATCTCTGAGATAAACTTATATCAAAGCATATGCACCAGGACAAGGTTGATGTGAAGCCTATCATTTGCCATCATATCATTTTGAGGCCACTTTCCTATCAGTAGTCCAACTCTTACCTCTGATATCTATTTCAGATATGTTTGTATTTTCATTTATTTTTAATCTTTCCCAGGAGAGCTCTGGCATCATCTTGGACTTGCCACCAGCATATCAGAGATTCATCCCACCATATTCTTTATGGAAAATAGCTGCTACCTGTCTATGCTTCTATGATTCAGACACAACTCCTGGTGAGGACATGACGAGCTTAGGAGAGCATTATGGCTGAAATAGGCACCCAAAGGATGGATCCTGGCCGCCAAAATCTCTCTGGAGAAAGGAGATATTGTGGGATCACCCATATGTACTCTGGACAGCTACTACTCATGAGTAAACTGCAGGAACTGGGGGTTTTCTGGTTGGCTGGTGAATGGAGCGGCTGGGAGTTGCAGGAAGATAAAATGGGAAGGTTGGACACTAGAGAGCTAAAAGGAAGTAAGATTTCAATTAAAGGTGGAGAACATTTATTTCACTTGTCAACACAGAATGGAGCTAAATAACTTAATATTGGAATGTACTGAAGGATATATGTGAACAATGGACTCAGAAGTTAATTTTAAGGATGTTTGCCATCATAGATAGACTCTGTGTCAATGATGTTATGGAAGAGGAACATGTTTTTACTGGATAAGACTGAAACAGATCTGAACGTGAATTTAAACATGGCAGGCTACAAGAATGATTTGGAAAAAGATGAAATACTGGATATACAAATGAAAACAGCTGATGTTTCAATAATTAATATACAAATAATTAGCCAGGAGAGTGACTTGGATCATTTTCCTATATTGGATTTACAAAGGAGACCTGTTAAAGTTTTGAAAGCTTTGGTGAGAAGGGACAAAGAAGAAAAGAAAAGAAATCGAGTTCTAGGACATTATTTGAAGGGATTAAAGATCAAGATTGTTAAAAGTAAAGGGAAGGAATATAACGTTGGTTTATCTGATCAAGGTTAAAATAGATGTTGTTATTTCTGGTAACAGCAGAATGGCCTTTTGCTGACCAGGACTGAATGACAAGATTTTAAGGGTTTGTCTATTGAAAACAGATGTGATATGGGATGAGAGATTGTTGTATTATAAGAGAAAGTAATAAGCTGCTAAAATTGTTTATACTTGTTGAGGTGAAGGTGGAAGTTACTTCTTCATATTTCTTTTTTTTCTATTTTTGTTATATTCTACTTCTCTTTTTTTCTCTATTCTTTATTTTATATTGCTCTTCTTTTTTTCTTTTTCTTTTCTGCATTTTTAAATTTATTTTTATTTTTAGTAGTCTTTTATCTGTATAACTGTAATATTCAATAAAATTATTTGGAAAAGAAAAGAAAAAATATTCAGACACAGCACCTCTCTGCTATTCATTACAGAAACCAGCATTTCTGCATAAGGCTGGAAAAAGTTAGTGCTTTATGGCATCTACTCATAAAAGTCAAAGTGACTCTTAAAGCAGCACATTTTATCCCCTATTATATAACCATACTATAGGAAAAGTGAATATATTTTACTTATTATTGAGCCAAAAGGTGATGTTTTTTTCTAAGACCTGATCAAGGGAAGGGACAATAATTATTGAGCCACACTTGTTCAAATCCTGCTGAAGGATGCATTTCCATTCCCTGGGGTTTGGGGGATGATGTGTCAAGTCACCAGAGTAGAAGCTTTGAATATTTGTTCAATCCTGAGCTATCATTGCTGTGATGTCATTTTTTTACACACACACAAACAAAATTAGGTCTTTCTTTCCCAAGGAAAAAATTGTCAATGACCCATGGCCAATAAGATTTACCTATGTGATGATGTAAGTGAGGGCAAATGAAACTAATTCAGCAAGTGACCACCCTTATTCTAAACTAGTTTAGTTTGCCTTGTGTGATATCAGTATGTAGGTGAATCTGATGGACTATAAGATATCACTGGAATGGAAAAAAATGGTATTGAATCAGCAGCTAACTAAAGGCACAGAATATAAGTGTGTGGGAGAAAATTTGAGCTTTCTTTCTTTAGTGCAAAATTATTCAGCCACAAACGTTCATTCAGGCTTCCTTCCCTGCCTCATTTGTTTTAGCAGAAGGACCAAAACCCACATTCGTCTCTCTTACCAAAAGCAAAGGAACCTTAAACACTTACCTTTGGTTGGATCATGCCCATGCTTTGGCTCTGCTCCCACATTATTACACCTTGGCTCTCATTCTTGAAAGCTCACAATCCATTCAAGAACTAGTTAAAGAACTTCATCCTAGTCACTTTTTAAAAAGAAACAAGACATTTCCCCACCACGGGATGTTCACAAGGCCACATCAGCTGACGGAGGAGCTGACAGAAAGCAAACTCCAGTGGGTTCTGAGATTTATGTTTCTTGAAACACATCATCTCCTGTCAAATTGCACTCAATATGGTAAAATTATGGAGTCTTGCGAAGGAAAAAAAAATCTCTTTTCCAAACTGAGGCAGGGGATTACTGGCTGAAAATGTGTTCTTTGGGGAGCAATCTAAGTGTTATATTTACATTTGGCTTGGAATTATTTGCAGGGAGGAATTTAAAATGCAAATATTTTAAAAGCATATTGCTGGGAGAGAAACTGAGTGTGGGTACTTCTGTTTTCTTTAACAAGAAATAAAGTGACTGTTTTCCCGACTTTCTTTACTGGAATCTTAATGAGACCATAATTATGACAGCCAAAACTGGAAAAAGCTGCCACTTTAAAAGCTCATTGTTACTATCCAATGAAGGCTTCAGATTTGTTTCTTTTTAAATTAAATTCATCTTCATCTTCCACATTTTGCAGTACTAAAACCATGCCTGCTCTTTGGGGCATTCCTGTCAATGTGAACAGGAGTACAAATAAATTTCTGTGGAGGTTGTAGTTTGAGAAAAGGCACCATACAGGGTAGTATCTGAATGCTTGCCTTGTAATATGCAGTAAGATAAACCTAGTTAGGCTGTATTTGAGCTCTGACTTGGTTCAATTAGAACTTTTTGCACGACTTTTATTCCAGGGCACTCTAGGAACGCTCTTTTTCAACAAAATGCTCTAAGATGGACATGGTTTTTAAAAGTAACCCTCCAAGGGCAAATAAGGGAATGGGGATTGGAATAATGATATTCTGGACATTGTCATAACGAAAATATCATTACAATGAAAACCAAAAGCTATTGCCATTGACTGAATTCCCTGAATTGGGTCAAGGGATGATTGACATCATATATAAATTCAATTTAATAAATTCATTTGGATTCAATATATTTAATAAGTAAATATATAATCATCTTAGTCAAACAGTGATGACCCATACGGATAAACCTGCTTCAGTGAGTGAATGCTCTTTCAGTCTGGGTTGCAAATATAGAACGTTGGTCCAATTGCTATATTAGAATGATATACATAGTTAAATATATTTAAAAACAGTGAATTCTATCTGCATTAGGAGATTACAACTTTGAAGCTGATAGTACAGTATGTACACTGAGTCACTACATTTGTATTAACTGATGATAGAATGACAGTTCAGTATCAGGAGATGATGCAACAGAGTTTACTTCTTCTACACAGCTACACTCCAGGCTGCTCAAAAGCTTTTTCCCCCCATGTGCCCATATTTTATTATGCTATTGTTGGCCCAAATGGCACAACACAATTGAATGACTATAACTAGATGGATGGGGAACAACAAGCTTCAGCTGAACCTGGCAAGACTGAGGGGCTGTGGATTGATGGCACCTCGGTATCCGGGACATTGTCATCTTTGGTTCTGGATGGGGTGGCACTGCCCCACTCGGAACCGGTGCAGAACTTGGGGGTCCTCCTAGACTCACGACTCCTGCTCAAAGAGCAGGTGGCAGTTGTGGCCAGGAGGGCCTTTGCGCAGCTTCGGCTTGTGCGCCAGTTACATCCATTCTTGGACTGAGATGCCCTCCGAACGGTCACTCATGCCCTTGTCATCTCCCATATAGACTACTGCAATGTGCTCTATATGGGGCTACCCTTGAAGAATATCCGGAAGCTACAGCTGGTACAGAATGCAGCCGCACGGGCAATTCTGGGTACACCAAGATCAGCACATATAACACCTTTGCTCCGTGAGCTGCATTGGGTGCCGGTTTGCTTCCGGATTCAATTCAAGGTGTTGGTTATCACCTTTAAAGCCCTACATGGCATGGGGCCAGGATACCTGATGGACCGTCTTATCCCTATAACATCGACCCGCCCCACCCGATCATGAAGAGAGGGCATGCTCTGGACCCCATCAGTAAAGGAGTTCCATCTGGCGGGGTCCAGGAGACAGGCCTTCTCTGCAGTAGCACCCGCCCTTTGGAATATCTTGCCCCCGGAGTTGAGGCGGGTTTCCTCGCTTCCAGCCTTCCGGAAAAATCTGAAAACCTGGTTCTGCCACCTAGCTTGGGACGAGAAAGGTAACAGCTCCTCCTGGGGATGGCTAGTACCATAATCCCCTCCGTATTTTTAAGACCAATTTGCCTAGATTGGATTTTATACTTATTTATTATATTGTTTATTGTAATTTTATATGGCATTTTTAATTGTATTTTTTATTGTAAACTGCCCAGAGTCCCCCGACTGGGGGAGATGGGCGGTCATATAAATTGAAATAATAAATAAATAAATAAATAAATAAATCCAATGTCATCACTGATAATCTCAACCCACATATCCCTGCAGCATTAGGGAATTAAGTGATCATATGGACTCTTCACTGAAGATCTATAAAGCATCTAGTTGTTAACGGGAATATTATACGTGACACATCTAATACCAGGTTTTTTTTTGTTTATTTGTTTTAATTGGTTTCTGCCAGAACCTCTGATTTGTGGTTCTTTAGAAAAATCAAGACTCCCAAAAGCAATATGAGTACAAAGCATCAACCATGTGACATGGAAGTAGGGCACAGATTTCATTGATTCCCACTTGGAGAAGCTGCCTAAAGATTTTGACACACGCAGCACACGCATACATGGAGGAAAAGACACTGATGTTATGGCAATGTTATGCCTCTTATAGTCCAATGGATGTGGATTTAAGGAAAGAAATTGAGGTAATAGGTAACTTGGTTCTGTTATTCAGTAACTTGATTCACAAAGAGTACTTGCAAGGAAAAAGGAATGATTGTGGTGAAAACCCATGATATGCTGACATTGCGCTCTGTGGTATACATTTCCTACATATTAAATGAGCTGTGCCCATTTTGTTCTGGCTTCATTGCTCTTGCAGAATGTTTTTTACACTCCAGTCCTTAAACATTTGCACTCTGGAAGGTACAAAGCTGGCTTGTTCACCTGAGCAGCATATCTTAACATTCTCTGACACACAAATTGAAGCCTACCCTTTTAAAATGAAGTATACTGGTCATTCTATTAATTAAGAGAAAATTGCTGAGTTGGAGGCCAGTATTGACCTGCAGGATTTCCATTTGATGTTTTACTATGCTCAGAGAGCTGAATGATATAGAGCGCTAGACTTGATGGTGATGATTTGGGCCTCTGCTCAACCATGAAGCTCATTAGATTATCTTTGGCTAACTTTCAGCCTAACCTAAGTTTCAAGGATGATGTCAAGATGGAATTAAAAAAAAACTACCTGAATGGTTTCCTGAGCAATGTGGAAGAGAGATGAGATAGAATCAAGATACAGAAGGCAGCTTGTTACAACATAAGTAAACCCACAGATAACAAAACTTACTATAGGTTAAATCTAGAAATGGAACTAAGGTAAGAGATTAATGAAATTATATTAAAACAGAAACAGCTTCACAGTAAAATCAGTGTTTTGGAAAAACCCACCTAAGTAAAAACCGCACTGCCCAACTAAAAGGAGGCAGTGTTGTGGCCAAGGATACTTTCCTCAAGAGGCCATTCTGAATCCTGGATAGCACACCAGAAAACTTCTGGTAACCACCTCTGGAAAGATTTTTGGATGTAATGGAGATCTTAGACATATTCATATGGGGAATGTAGCTCCTGGGATATTTGGATCAAAGTCAACAGTATAAATTGAGCCCAAACCAAACTTTTAAGCAGTCAAGCTTGTAGAGGTTCAGTTCTGAAAGACCTGCTCCTATACACATTTTTGCATTTCATGTTGTGGACCTTTTCAGGCTTCCAGCCTACCTTCATGACTAGCCCCATGCAATGTTCATTGTAATAATCTAATCTGGAAATGTCATGACTGTGGACAAATAAATAAGTGCTTGGATGTGTGGTGTAGACTCTAGCTGGAAGTTTCTGTTGACATGCCAGTGACATGTCAGGTTGGAATAATCCCCGTTGTAGAGAGTTTGGGTTGGAAGATTGTTTCCGCCCTAAAGCCAGCCAGTAAGATCATGGTTCATTTAAAATTTAAACTCCTGAATCATGGCTCATGCTCTGTTTTTGAGTTTTGATGTGACCAGGGCTAGCCATGTTGTACCTGAGTAATATCTAGAAAGCCAGTCCACCAATTTACTTTGCCTAAGACAAAATGTAGGATATAATTTTCTCAACATTCACTATCAAAATAGCAGTCTGATATAATTTAGGGATTTCTTATGATGTTCATATTACTTGCCATGTTGAGAAACACCCCCAAACTATAGGAACAGAATCCTTCAGTTATTATCACTTTCCTTTATGTTCTGTTCCCTTGCTTTATGGATCACACTTGGATAGAAAGAAACAAAGTTTTGTTCACATGTTTAGCTATGATCACCTCCCTGCTTCAGATTCTGTACTTTTTCCTTGTATGAGAAGCTCTCCAAGCAAAAAGTATTCATTATCTCATAGCCCACAAATTTGGGCTGTGCTAGAATATACCACTGCCAGATAGGTAAGTGAGCATGTAGATTGCCCATACATATATCTGTGGTTACTGTAATTGGAGTTTATTCTTCATTTCCTTTCTCCTTGTAAGAAATAATCCTCCAAGTAAATCAAGGTATGTATTTCCATAGGCTGCCCTTAGTTTGGCATACAAAGGTCTGTAAAGGGAAGGGTCTGCTTGACAAAGTAGGCTCAATTAATTTCAAGAGCATTTTGATTCCCAGATGTTTATTGGTCTTCTGCAGATCATGCCACTATCTACTCATATGCCTGAAAGCTGGGCATTCAACTTTTTCTTCAAACTCAGAAAACCTTCAAAGGAAGCTAAGAACGACTTAGATACGTAATATATAGTGATATCTATATAATGCAAACAATGCAAGGCAACCAATGAAAATTTGAAATTAAAAGTAATAAATTCTACCCTTCCAATAGCTGCAGAATGGAGTGTTCTTTTTCTTTCATAGCCAGGAATGGAACTAGGGTCTGTGTCACCCAGGGCAAACATGGATTCCGTGCTCCCCCATGGGTTATTTTGTCATTTTGTTGGCCCCCAGGTGTCATTTTGGTGCCCCTGGGTGTCATTTTGGTGCCCCCCCAGTGCGGCACATGCCCCACTTGCCCCACCTAGTTGTAGTCTGTTCATAGCTACTGTTAGCAAGCATAAATGAGGGCAGGTAGAGGTGCATCTCTGCTACGTAACCATCTGTCAATACAGCTCTCCCAAGAGAGAGTTTAACTGGTGGGATGCTCAGCCATAGATATAGCCATAGATATTTTTCACAGGATCATATTCGATTGGGTGAGCCATTCGTGTGTTGTGGATGCAAAAGATGGAGTGCAGCTCTGAGGATGAAGATCCCATTTTATTGAAGGCAATAGTAGTTGTGTTCCTGTTTACAGGAGAAAGAGGAACAAAGAACAATAGAAGAATAAGGATTTTCATTTGGTCTGAAAGGATTATGTTAAAGGCAGGAGTTACTCTTTTAGATCTGACAGGATTATGGGAAGTGAGGAACTGAACCTTGTCCCTGTTGCGTTCATGAGGCCAGGGAAAACCTTCATTTTGTCTTGTCACAATACATGCATATTTTCAGGATATTATCTGGCCTATTTTAAAATCAAGGCCAGGAAGAGATATTAAAATTTTACTCACAGATAAAAATCCCCAAATTACAGTGGCAACAGCCAAATATGTAACTATGGTTATAAAAGCCAAGGTGGTGCACTTGTAACATAGGAGAGATTGAAACTACAGACCATGTGCTCCTTTGTTGCCCTTTTTATAAAGAGTTTAGGAATAAATTAATAATACCTCTGACCAATAAATATCCTAGGCGGCAAGATATAGTCTCTATGCAAATGCTACTTATAGATGAATATCTAACGGTTACGGCGCAAGTAGCCAGATTCTGTGCAGCTGCCATGAAGATACGCCAGACTATGATTTGAAAATGTAGTATGGTATTCCTTGTAATAATTTTAAGTGGTATATACTATATATTATATATTATTTTTGTATCACTCATTTTAATATTTATATTTTATACTTTTATAATTATGTTCAACTGATAAAATATTAGTCATGATAATGTAAATGAATAAGACTTATTTAAATTTGATAAGGGGCTCATTTACATTGTGATCTAAATGCATTTTATTTATTTTATTTATTTATTATTCGTATTTATACCCCGCCTATCCCCTCCCTATCGGAGGACTCTAGGCGGCTTACAACATTGCAATTTCATATATTTAACAATTCATATATTTAACAATGTTTATTTACCGCGCGCTCAGGGAAGGGGTAAGGGAACCAACTCTTGTAGTATTGGACTACATGCCCCAGGATACCTTGCTTCAGAGTCGGCTGCTGACGTCCTGGATGTTGCTGCTTGGGATCCGTCGTCTCCGTTCTCCGTTTCCGCCGCCATTCGCGAGGTCTTCTTCGCTCCGGCGGCGATCCCCGACACGACGCCAGCACATTCTCCCACGTAAGGTGGTACCCATTTATCTACTTGCAATTAGCTTTCGAACTGCTGGGTTGACAGGAGCTGGGGCAAGTGACGAGAGCTCACTTTGCCTCGCGGAGGTTCGAACTGCCGACCTGCTGATTGGCAGTCTTACAGCATCAGCTGTTTAACCCGCTGAGCTACCGCGCCCCTTTTAATATTTTTAATATTAAATATTAATATTTAATTGGGACTTGTTAAGTTAGATTTAAAACTATTTCAAATCTGAGGGTTTATATTTTAAAGCCCAATGTGTTTACCATGTAGAATTCTAACTTGTACTGGTCAGTGACAGTAATAAATTGAACTTGGTTATAAAAGCAAGGTTTTTACTGTTACATTAATAACTTTGAGGTTTAAATGTTTTATCTAATATTTTATTTTATTGGTTAAGCTGTTTTATCTAATGCCAAGCTTTTAGATTATATTTGTACTTTGCTATTTGCATCTTTTACAAAAATTATTGTTGTTGTTGACTCATATCTGAGTGCTCATCACTTGTCAATGACCATACATGCATATTTCACTAGTTACAATTTTAGTGGTTATGATAGGTAAATATAAACTGGTTATTAGGATTAAGGTGGAAAGAAGCACTGGAATTATTTATCAACAGTGAATGGGAATGGAAATACCTCCTCCTCCTTCTTCATTGCTGGCACTTTTTGCAAACTCGCTGAAAGTTTTCCATCATCTCTAATTTAGCCTTATAGTTTCCCCTGAGCTCCAATTTCCATCTTTTTCAGTGCCCGACTACTTCCATGCGCATTCAAGGAGACTGAGGCAGATGGGAAGCTGTAACTTTGAAAACTTCATCATGTCTAATATCATGAAGGGAAATTCTGTTATTATCTTTAATGCAACACAGGTGCTTAATAGGCTTTTCAGAAGTCTGTCCCTGATACGTAATGCAGCAGAACAATAACTTTGTCAATGATTTTTGGTAATACTATCCTAAATTGTATAGCTGAAATTTCTCTGTCAGATGACAACTGCCATTACTCAAGAGTTCTACAGCTCCTAGAAGGTTTTCTAAACTGCTCTCATCGTCTTGGGCTGCTGCATGTTGCAGATTATGTTACAGACCTAAAATATAGATTAAATGTGATCTTGGCAGAGGTCTAGTTATCTTGTCAAAAGCAATGTAGAACCAAAGGATGGATAAGAACCTTCAAGCAATTAATGGTTCATTGTCTGAACTATCACTTCATGAAACCTTTTTTCTCTCGCTCTACTATTCTCTACTATTGGAAATTTTTGTGGAGGTTTTTTTTTCCACTTTTATTGCTCATAAAATCCCACCACACCAAGGTCAGTCTCCAAGCCAATGATGACCCCACTCACACCAACAGACCTCTAGATGACAGCAAAGTCTAAGTCCTCAACCCTACAAATGACCCTCTTCTTTATTTTAACTTACACCAATTGGAATTGAAGGGGGAAAGTGGGAGAAAAGATTTTCCCCTGAACCCATTTTTTTCTCCATTATTTTCAGACCACTCAACCATTTCCAGAGCACTGGGATGGGGAACAGATTTCCATGTTTTGCAATCACCACTGCTGCTTACAGGGCTGCCAATTGGGGACATAAGGAAAGAGTGGGGTTATTTGGGGGCTGACGAGATGAAGAAAGGATCTTAGAGGAATGAGAAGGTCATCCATAGTTACCATGTTCATTTATCATTTTTGTGAATTGATTTTATGCTTATTTATGTCTATATATTGTTTAGTAGCTTTATCTTCCAAATAACAGCTGAAAGAGAAACAATAAGCTAGCCTTTCCCATGCTGGTGGCCTCATGAAGTTTTAGGACTACAACTCCCTATTGCCTACTTGGTTACTTGAATGCACCTCCATTTCAAAATGATTTATGGAAACTAGAATTAGAAAGTTACAGTCTGTATATTCTGCTTGTATTTAATCCCAGACCTTGAAGGAGAACACAGCTTCATCCAGAACAAGCAGTTTGTCTAATTCCCAGAACTGGAAACCAAGCATCCACAGTGCTCTTCTCTTATTTGGATCCAGCTTGAACTAAAATGCAACACTCATTCTACTTTCCAGTATGGAATATGTTAGTTGTAAAGGTTTTTCAGACAGCTGAAAAGAGACTCTTTAAACCTAATGGTATATTAGAGAGCCGAGTCATTTCTCAAAACACATTTTTCTTCCCACATTTCTAAGGATTTTCTTTACTCTCACCACACCATTCACAGATAAAGAAAGTACAATATTTTCTAGTGTTTTGTGGGCGGGGGGGGGAGTTGGGTGGGGATGGCATAACTGCCATTTTCCCACTCACAATGCTTCAGAAACACACTAAGTTCAGATCATTATAAAGGGCACAGAATAGCATTCCCATTTTTAAAAAAAAGTGGGGAGGAAATGTGCTACTTCCATTGCCATTAGACATTTAGACATTGGTGAAACTGTCCCCCCAATTTCACTAACCACAAATTTTGAAAGGCCAACTGTGTATACCTACCTATTGGGGGCTATTCATTCAAGGGGAAACCAAGGAAAATTATTTTTCTATGCTTGGATTGTAATTACACGGTTACAAAGCAATAATCCAAGCAAAGTCAATGAGTGGACACAAATAAGTTTGCATTGCTAGCGTTGTTTCACAAAAATGGTTTTATGCATTTGCAGCTCAATGATGCAACTTTCTTTTGGGCATTTGTCCTGTCCAGCTGGCATTTGAAATTGTCCCCTCATCCAAGCACATAATTTTATGAAAATAAAAAGTTTTTTTAAAAAACTGTTGGAGAGGCCACCTTCCAATGTTTCATTTACTGTATGCATTGTATTGAAAATAATAAATAGCTTGTTTATTCACATCTACATTTGCCATCCATATCCAACCCTTGCTCCCATGGACTTAACGAAGGATGGATATGTAATTTTAATCTCACCCAGGCCACAACAGCCCCCCAAAACTGCAGACAGCAAAGGGAAAAGAATCCCTTTGCCATCTAGCCTTATTAAATAATACAGCTTGTTTCTTGTTTCTAATAGTTATATTCCTAACAGAATATAGCTAATCCCCCACAGCCCCACTGTTGCATTCTTCGCTAGAGGAATTTAACCCACCTCCTTAGAATCTGTTTATTAAAAAAGCAGGCAAGCTGGGTTTCTGTTTTTAGGTGCAAGAAGAACAGCAGCAAAAGCTTAACCAATGTATGTTTTATTGCCCTAATTAAGCTCTGCACTTGCTAATAAAAAGGTAGCACTTTACTTTAAAAACCCCTTTTCAAATTCTGCATTCATATTTATGAAATAATTTCACACGCACAGCCCATTCTTTAAAGACTTATTAGAAAGTATGTTGTAACACATGGTCTTAATAAATCCAAATAGCTCTTGCTCAGGCAAACTGTGATTCCCCACCTCTTCTCTTTTCCTTCCCATCATAGCCCAGAGCAGTAAAGTTTTGGGTCCCGTTTCCCTCCTTTTGAACTGGTTCAAAACATGTGTTGCACGTTTAAGACCTGGTGCACATGTGATCTCACTAGAAAATTGTGCAGGAATTTAGAATAGTCAGATACACCAGAATACCAGATTATAGCAATTTCTTAAACTGCATGCACAGGTGTCTGAAATTGCAGGCTATATCAGGGTAAGGGAATAGATAACCTCTTTCACTGGAAGACATGTTTGGAATTTTGAGAACATGTTGTGGTGCTCTCACAAAATGGCAGTCACATGATGAGTATGGTCAGTCACAAAACGAAAGTTCCCCCCACCCCTTGTTCTGGTCCCTCAGGAGTTCCCTAACCTTCTTTTCTCCCTGAGTAGGTAGGCCCACTTCCAAACAAAGCACTAGGCATCACACACACACCCTGTTTATTTTCTAAGAATGTCTATAGGACCCATAAATAAAGATAATAAAAGAAACTGTGTTAAAAAATCAGATGGGCTAAAGAGCTGACAGGCACTAAAGGAGATGTCAGTGGGGAAAGTGATGGCCACAGATACCCTCAAAATGAATAGAAGCAATAGCTATAGTGCACACTTGAGTGATAGTTCGATTTTTATCCTCCTTTTCAGAATCTACAGGATAGGGAAATAATTTATTCTCAAGATGAGAGGCCAGAGGCAAGAGATCCTCAAGTCTCTTCTTGTTATTCTCCCATCCTTTTAAAAAGATTTCCCAAAAGTGATGTAAAGTACAGATTTTTCCTGAAGAACACAGATCCTGTCTCCCTAAACTGACCTCAACCTCACCTGTCCTGAAGAAACCTGCACCAAATGAGCCAAGGACAACATTTCATGCAAAGAGGGTTCTTTGATTGCACACAATGTGGTGACATGATAAACATGTGTTTTTAATCCCTTGCCTTCTTTTAAACACTATTCTGAGCTCTTTTCTGAGAAAGAAGCCAGGGTAGAAATCAAATGATCAAATCAAATAATGTGTCCAAAGACTGATGCTTCTGCCACAAATAGCTCACAGGGCTACTCTTTCCATAGTGTCTCTGCATTTGTCATTTGGTTGGGTGGAAGGGGGATTAATCCCACACATCTGAAATTCACTTCCTAGGGCAGTGTTTCTCAACCTTAGCAACTTTAAGATGTGTGGACTTTTAACTGCTAGAATTCCCCAGCCACCCATGCTGGCTGGGGAATTCTGGGAGTTGAAGTCCACACATCTTAAAGTTGCTAAGGTTGAGAAACACTGTCCTAGGGAGTGGGGCTTACTTGTAAGTGAACATGCACAGGAAAGCAACATAACCATGATCTGCAGTCGGAACTCAGCATTTTTCATTTCAGAAATTAAGCACTGGAAAGAGATATGTGTGTGGTGCTGTTGGTATAATTCTGAGACATAAGCATGCACACCTTTGTCATGAAGCAATAATGAACCTGCAATTGAGAAGAATTTCTCCTCTCCCCTCGCCCCCCAAACAGATTGGTCTAAATGAATACGCTTACACAATCCAAGTGAGAATTGTCCTGGAAACTTCCTCAAAAAGTCAGCCAAGTGCTGTACTTTCCTGGTCATTCCCAATAGCTGGCAACTCTAACCGTGAGGCCTGTTTTTCTCCCTTCCTCTCTGTGTACCCTGTAGAAGTAAAAATGGCTTTGGGAGAAAGAAGTGCCAAGTGGTTTCAATGTGTGGGGCGAAGCATGATGGGGGCCCATTCATCACTGAGGCCTGTTCAGCCCTGCAAATAGTGACAGGCTCAGCCAGTTTGGCGTTTGAACACCATGAGGCAGAGACCCAAAACAAACCCTTCATCAGAAAGTTATGCAAAATGTTCTTGCTAGAGTTAAAACCCAAGAGCACAACCCACCACTCCTATAGATTTTAAAGAAGCTGGATTGCACCCCAAATTTCAGAAAGCTAAATTTATGGGCAAAAAACTTTGCAGACTACAGGAAAACTAGACAGAGAACTCAGATGCATTAACAGGGTCTACAAAACAAAGCAAATTCCATTTTCTTTCCTTTAGACCTCACTTATTGCTATCTATAGTTGAAATGAAATGTAAAAAACTGTCCAAAAGTACAATTTCACCTGACTAACTCTTAACAAAGGTTTGAATAATTTATTTAGGTTAAAATGTATTAACTATTAGAATATTTGCAGATGTTTTGCTTGTTTATTAAAACATGAACATTATAGCTGTTTTATGGCAATGCTCCTTAAGAAAGGAGCCTGAGACATGCAGGCCTTCAGAATATATACCACCCATGCAACTTATTTAGGAACCATGAAAAATATTTCCAAGGAATGTTACTATCTCAGCCATCCAAAATTTAGAGAGGAAAACAGACTTCAGAGGCAAGCCTTCTCATTCCTGTAGATGAGTTTTAGAAAGAAGAGGTTGGCAATGTTAGGGCTGGCTGCAAAATTAGGAGGAGAGTTTGTTCTGTCTTTTGCACTTAAGAGTAGTATAACAAGGTCCACATTTCAGAAAGGTTAAAGTTTAGGGAAGGAAAACCATATTTACAAATCCACGCTGATTAATTCAAGGCTTAGTGTGTCACCAGAGCATCAAGTGCCTACTGCTTCCATCCTGAACCCAGCTATGGTTTTTGATACACACTTAGCCCTAAACTCATCAGTACGTAAAGGTAAAGGTTCCCCCCACGCATTTGTGCAGTCGCGTCTGACTCTAGGGGCCAGTGCTCATCTCTGTTTATTAGCCGAAGAGCCAGCGTTGTCCGGAGATGCTTCCGTGGTCATGTGGCCAGCATGACACACATGGAACGCTGTTACCTACCCACCGAAGTGGTACCTATTAATCTACTTGCATTTGCATGCTCTCGAATTGCTAGGTTGGCAAGAGCTGGGGCAAGTGCGGGAGCTCACTCCATCAGGCGGGGCTAGGGTCTCGAACCGCCGAACTTGCGATCTTCCGATCAACAAGCCTGGCTTCTTACCCGCTGAGCCACCACGCCCCAAACTCACCAGTAGCAGTTTGCTGGTCACATCAGTTCCAGGAGGAACCAGCAGATGTGAACATACCGTACACTTAGCAAACAGGTTCCACAACACTCCAGTATCAAAAGGAAAGCATATAAATTTTTTAAAATATGAGATGAGAAACCTTAGACCTCAGTCTAAGAGGGAGATGATGTTGTTCCACTAGTGCCAAGAGTGGAGGAGCCATCAGACCTGAGAGCTCTCTCTCAGAATCAAGATCTAACCCGAAGCTATGTTGGATCAGGGGGAGTAAAAGGAATCCATGTCTTCTACAAGCAAAGAAAGACCATAGGTTGCAACTTTATAACTCCCTGTCCTCAGGCAGGCAGTATATCCTGAATAATAATAATAATAATAATAATAATAATAATAATAATAATAATAATAATGGCATCTAGCATCTATTTCTGGTGGTCAGCCAGTATCCTAGTGTGCTCCTGCAGCTTGATAGACAGTTGATTAGCAGAGGTCCTTACCTCCATACCTGGGGCACCATTATCCATTCCAAAGTTGTCAGGGAAATTGCAAGAATGCAAAAGTCTGCTTGAGGTAAGCAGTCTGTTGCCTTCCTGATATCCTGAACTTCATCAGCCCCAGCTCAGCTAGTGGCAGAGGCTACAAAAGGCATGAACTTGATTGCCCTCTTAAAAATAGGTTGTCAGCCCTACTGTAATGGTCTGTGGGAATGAGCTTGGGAGACAGGAAGAAGAGCTGCAGACTGGACAACCGGCATGTAAAAGATATCTCAGTCCACAGAAGGAGAGGAGGTGTGGGAAGCATTTCAGAAGGGACCCTCCCTAATTTTCCAGAGAGTAAAAGGAAAGGAGGGGAGAAATACTTTCAGACTTGCAAGATTTGGTTAATGTAACCTTCTAATAAAGGTAGAGTTGGTATTCATTGTTGTGCTTCTTGTCCAGACTATCCCTGAAGGGCTAACACCTATGCTCATGGGGAATTCACTCTTGCGAACTGTATAGAATGGCTCAAAAACTGTGTTTCAGCTGGAAAGTTGGCAAGCAAGACACACCAAAAGTAGCAAGTTGTGATCAGCAGCTGGAACCCATGGAACTTGATGCACAGGAGACGGTTGTGAGAAAGTGGAAATGTGTTGCCTAGCTCATACTTCAGGTCCCACGTCTGTGAGAGTTAATTCTCACAGAGTCGGTGGAAAACAACATGACAATATCACCATTACAAGGGATAGGTGGAAACTGGCTCTCCAATCAAAAGGGGAGCCGGGCAGCCATTATATAGGGTGGGCAAAAGGAAAAAGTCCGAAAGGGTTTGAATAATCGTTAAGGGAGTTTCACCTGACAGGGTCTAGAAAGCGGGCCTTCTCGATAGTAGCGCCCACCCTTTGGAATATGCTGCCCCCGGAGGTGAGGCAGGCCCCATCGCTCCCAGCCTTCAGAAAGAACTTAAAGACCTGGTTCTGCCGCCTTGCGTGGGAGGGGGGGGGAACAGCTCCTCTTGGGGATGGCTGGTGCCATAGAGCCCTTTTAAACATCGACCCATCAAATCTTGGATTTTGTATTTAAATTTTATTGTATTGGAGAGTATTTATATATGCTGTTTTAATTGTTGAATTTTAACTGTCGATTTTTTGTAAACCGCCCAGAGTTCCCTTGTGGGGAGATGGAGCGGTAAATACAAGTCGAAGTATAAATAAATAAAATAAATAAAATAATGTTTCTGTATATTAGGCTTGCTCTTAAAACACAGCAGTCACTGGAATTCTTTCAAGATGGCTTCCTAGCTTTTCTTCAGTAAATATTATTCCTAGGTTCTTGGATTCTTATGAGCTTGCCTAATTGGTAAAAGGCAGTCCTGCCTTTTAGGTGAAGCCTGACATCGTCACCCACATGGACCAGATTTAGTGACTGGAGTCAGCTCTGTGCCTTCCCTTGAAATACTTACCATTCTTTCTTCCATGCTCTTGTAAAGATACTCATGAGTGCTTGGTTAATGGGGCAAGCACAGACTTTCCTTCATCCTGCTCTGTCATATGCATGACGTTATTATGCTGTCATTAGTGATAATGGTTGCAGTTACAGGATTTAGTGTATGTCAGCTCAGGCCATCTACAACCAATCCATAACTTCAGTCTATCTTCGCTGTAACACCAGTGGAGCTGAGACACATTTTGTAGCACCAGCATACAGTCATGTCTTCAGGCAAGATCCAAAAGCCAAGATGGCTATCATGGCAGAGTGATCAAAGCCTGCCCTTGTGTACCTGTGTGTGATGTTGATGCATGTACAAAAGGGGCAGGGGGCTTCAATCGTGCTGCTGCAAAATTCCCTCAACTTCTGTGCACACAGCCCAGATGTCATATCTTATAGCATCCTCCATCTGTCTATGTCCCACATACATGTGAGACATTCCATGCAAAGATACTTTTTATTTTAGAAATGCAAAAGATTAGAGACCCAGCGTTTTCCATAGTATCATTCAGAGCGCATATATCTTATCCTAATTTCTCTCACCTGATTACTATACAAGCAGGATTTTGTTTGACCTGCATTTCTAAGGGGGATTAAAATTTGTACTTTCTGGATTCTAATTGACAGAACAGAACTCAGTTTTGGCTGATTCATATAATAATGCCTATATTTCCTTGCAATTGCGATATTCCCCCCCCCCTTTCCTAAATATACTACAAACACTGCTGCAGCAGCTTTCTGGTGTTTGAGATTCTGTTAGTACAAAAATATTTTATATTCACATAGTTTAAACTAATAGGATTATAAAAGTGGGTGGCGACTGCTTAATCCATGTTCTTAGAAACATAGTGAAGTGACTTAAAGTGAATTTAATAAACAGTTGCTGGAGGAAAAAAAAAGATAACTAGTAATATAACACAAAACCTGATAAAGCTAAATGAAAGTCCTATAAAGTTAAAGAGAAGTTTACACAGATGATACGAGTCTCTTTAAAGAGATGGAGATAGAGAGAGAGAGATCTGAATGTGCTAGTAACGTGCTAGTTACTTTATAGCTAGTAAGCCCAGCAGTGTTTGTTGTATATAATAACACAGTATGAAATAGTGACACTTTAAAAAAAAAAAAAGAAAGAATGATCAGAGATTAGAAGTGACCTACTGAAAAAGTCTCACTGGGGACAATCCAGAGAAACTGGGCACAGGAGTTTATTATTTCAGTAGCTGTAGTGAAAATTCCCTCCGGGGTGCTCTGTGAATCTAACCGCCCCTTTTGGTCTGTGGAAAGAGTCCACCCCCCGCCCGCCCCCCTTCATCGACATGGTAATGGGCTTTGTTGAATTCAAAGACGATTACATCAGAAATGTGTGGCCTCTTGTGGGTTTTCCAAGGCTTATAAAACAAACAAGTTATACAAAAATATTGGCTTGAAAAATTAGTAAGCCATAGAAATGGGTGTTGTTTTAGCCTTGCTTTACTGCAAGGAAGGAAAACGGGCAGCTCCAGACCTCTCGCCAGCCGTTCCGACCCACTTTCTTCACTATTTTTATTTTTTGGTGGGCTTGCTCAGATAAAACTGTCCTGTGTTTTTGAAAGATTTTCCTACAGAGGGAACATTTTTCATAGCGTTAGCCTCAGAAGAACTAATTATCTTCTCAATTATGCTGGTGGGATGCCTTCTGCCTACATGTAATTTGCCTGGCTTTAGCATGGTGAATCAACAGAGGAAATTGGTATAGCTTTAAATGCGTGTGCGCACGCGCACACACACACACACACACACAGAGGGGGCTTCCAACTTGGTAGACACAATTATGCTCTCAGAAAGGTGTTTCTGTGTTATACCACTACCCTCAGGGATTAAATGAGCTTTATGTTATAAATGCAATGAACATTAATAGGATTCAGTTTAATACAGGCAGTCCTCGCTTAACAACCACAATTGGGACCAGTAACTCCATTGCTAAGCGATGCGGTTGTTAAGTGAGACATCATGTGACCACAACAGACTTACAACCTCACTTCTTCCACAGTCATTAAGCAAATCACCTGTGGTTGTTAGGAGAGACATCACGTGACCATGACTTGTGATTTTACTGCCGGCTTCTCCATTGACTCTGCTTGTCAGAAAGTAGCTGTGAAGTGCGCAAATGGTGATCACATGACTGCAGGATGCTACGATGGCTGTAAATGCCTGCTGGTTTTGAACTGCCCAAATCTTGATCACATGACCTAGGGGACTGGTCACAAAGTTACTTTTTCAGCGCCATCATAACTTTGAACGGTTGCTAAGCAGGGTAGTCATTAAGTGAGAACTACCTGTACAAGGTTCTTATTCAGTCTTCCCCAGATATTTTGGACCTTAGCTTATATAACACCCCATCAGTAGGATTATTACTATTAGTCATGCTGGCTTGGAATTATAAAATAAAGCTATAACATACGTAAAAGACACCAGCTTGGGGAAGGCTTGATACATGATTGGGCAAGGTCCAAGTTGGGCAAGCAAGAGTTTTCTTCTTGCAGAGGATGCCTTTTCCATGGTGTAAAATGTCTATTCTCAAAAAAAAGTGATGAGCTTTTGGGTGAAATATCATGATCTAGTTTTCTGGTGCTCTGATATTTCACCAGCAGCTGAGGCTGGCATCTTCAGAGGCAGAGTAAGTTGCTTTGAAGCGTGCTTCTCGGCAGCTCACAGGCAACTGAACAGGGACCAACTATTGTAGTCTACCTAGATGATGAACCAATCAGGAACCAGCTTTCTTGGACTCCCGTGACATGGACCATGACATGGACCAATCAGAGACCAGCTTGCCAGGTTCAGAGCCCAGTCATTTAAAGCTATGCCAATTTCCTCGGTTGATTTACCATGCTAAAGCCAGGCGATCCCTGTTCAGTTGCCTGTGAGCTGCTGAGAAGTACGCTACAAAGCAGCTCACTCTGCCTCTGAAGATGCCAGCCACAAGTGCTGGTGAAACATCAGGACACCAGAAAACTAGACCACGGGCATCCAGCCTGAAAGCTCATCATGGCTTAATTAACACTGGCCATGAAAGCCTATGCCAGTATATTCTCAGAAAAATTAATTTTGGGGAATATACAATGTGTGTGGAGGGTAGAATTGAAATCGAGCACTTTGGTTTCAAGCTTAGTAGTTCAGATACAAATGGATGCTCGCCCATGTTACCAATCTGGCCACAGTCCTAATCCCTAGCATGTAGCTGCATCCATAAAATAGCCATGTCAATAAAATATAAGTGTATGCAGAGCTATTAGGAATGGCTGGAAGCAATCAGAGCTGTCCTGCTTTAGCAGCGAATCTGAGAATTCAGATGCTTGGCCCAGGTAAAGCAAAGGTGTTTTTTTTTTCCCTGGAACTTTATTCACAATTTTATTTTTTGCAAATTTTCTCTTACCCAGGCATCTTGCCATACAGAGGCCTTTTTCTTTTTTGGTGGCTGGGGAGTGCTCCAGGCTCCAGGTGGAGCCAGGGAGTCTATGAACATGGATGGCACAGAAACATTACATCAGTGGCAGCTCAGCTAGTTGTGCTTGGCTCCAGTGGATTCAGTCTGACAAGTTTTTGAAGGCCCTTTGCACATAGGATTACACATCTCAGGCTACAGGATACTACCCTTTGCTCTCCTTCCTGAAAATCAAGGCGAAATTTTCTTTCTAAGACATTTGATTAATTGAATGTTAAGTGACGGTGATAATTTTCCCAAATAGTAGGAATGCAATTCACAAGGTCACAGCCCAGGAGGTACTGATAAAACTTTGTTGATCTAGGGTTATTGACACTGTTTATCAGTAGAAGATAAAAGTCTCACTGTAAGCTCACTTGTTCCCAACATGTTTTCTATTTGTGATCCTGCCAATTGCCCTCACCTTGAAAACACATTTTTTAAAAACTCTGGATGTGAAATGCATTGATCTTATATTTCTAAGGTCCATTGGAAGGAATATGTCTGGCATTTCTGATGGAGCAGGACAGAAAATTCACCACCTAGTGGTATGATGAGTGAAAAGGAGACAAGAGATTGGAATAGTTTTATCTCCTTGATGAGAGCTAACACATGCAGTAACTTGGGTGTACTTTGTCTGCCAGTCAAGTGGGTCGGAAGGCAGAAGGAGACATGGTGGTGGGAGAGAGGTTTTTCTCCCGTTGCAATAACTGGCACCATCACGTTAGCCCACACACATGATTAATTGCCCCATCTTTCAAAGAAATAGGTCTTTTCATTCTGGCCACTCACAATATTATTAGTATGAGCTACTGATTTCCCAGAGCCAATTATTGTATGATTCAAATGTTGCATCTGCCCACATAAGTGTGGAGATGCATAAATAAGGGACTAGCAATCAAATAAAAGGGCTTCGATGGGGTTTTTTTTCTTCTTCATTCCTCCAATATGTCATATATGTACATAAGGCTCCTGGCACTGAAAAGAACAGCTTTAAACAAGCAGTGGGCTGAAACTTTGGAAAAGGTTGTGGTGGGAAAATCATCATAACAAAAACAGATGTCAAAGGTTTTGTTTTAGGCTGAAATAACGTGAAGCCTGTTGGGGGGCAAACTGTAGGCTTTTCTAAAGCCTGAGGATTGGGAAAGGAAAGGAGCAAAAAATGTTTCTGCTGAAGACGCTACAATAGACAGAAAGGAGCTTGTTGTTATTGTTGGCAGGAGTGCTGATGTGCAGAAGAGCAGCGTCCTCACTGAAGCTGGAAGCAGGGGGAGTAAGGAGCAATCTTTGAAGTTAGATAATGGGGAATTGAGCTGCCGCGGGGCTGACTGGTGGGGAAAGCCACAGGGAGATGAAGAAGTGCAGGATGAAAAGCAACTTACCATGATAACCAGGAAACATTTTGAAAGGAGAAGCAGTCGCCTATACATCAAGGTTGTGAGGCATTCTGCATATGCATCCATATGCAAATTCACATAAGGCTCAGGACACAGGTTTTAACAACTTCTGCTACATACAGTGTATTACTTATACATCCATAGATAAATTCTCCCTTGGGTTGAGCTCACTCCTGGTGAATTCATGAACACCCTCATACAGTTTTCTTGGACAATATGTTGGCTGAATAGGGGCATCTTCTAAGGGAAAGGGTGTGAGGGCTGCATGCATGTGTGGCTGTATTCTGATTGGGATGGGAGAGGAGCCACCTGCCCATCTAACAGTAGAGCAGGAAGGGGGAGGGTACATGAGGAGGTGAAGGGAGACCCTCATGAGGCTCAGGCCCAATGTTGCTGAGGTGTTAGTGTCCCCTCCCTCTTTTCTTCTTCCTGTCCATCCAGAATTGCCAGAGCTTGGGGTGGAGCGGGATCACTACCTAAGCCATCTCAGGAACCTTAGTAGCTTTATGCTCCAGCATCTTCCAATATGTCACCAGTAATACAGAGCCATACAGATTGCATACAATGCAATACAGAGCCAGTCCATACAAAGCCCTCTATACTGTGTAAGGTGCAGGAACATGTCTCTAGCATCTGGGTGACTATAGAAACAATTTGATGGCAGGACTGTAGGTATAGACTGTATCTCCCATGTATGGCACCAGTTTCCATTAAAGGAAGAGCAGAACCTGTCTGCATGCAAATACTATAGGATGCTATCCTCCTTGGAATTTATATTCTGTCTTCTTGCTCTGAAAAACAGATATAAGAAACACTTCCCTATGACCAGACTTTCCAAATCCCAACTCTTCTGGTTTCACTTTAAAATGCAGCCAGGTCTGCTTTGACTGCTTGTGGGCATTGTCATGCTATGAGTTGAGCCATGTTTACATTTGAGAATCTGTAGAGCTTGCCAAAAACTGAGAGTCAATCAATGGCTGCTTGCCCGCCCTAAAAGCAGGATTATCAGCCAATCTGTGATTTCTTGCTGGACAGTAATGGGATGCCTCTTCCTGCCCCTCAAATTTGTGCCCAGATAAAAATATCTCCCACTTTATAAAACATAAATGGAAGAATATATTGTTAGTATTTCAGTGCTTACCAAGGTGGCACACATCCATCACCTTTGAGTCATGCCAGTCTTTAAGTTCTTTCTTAAATTCTTCTTCACTGTAAACCATCCCATATCTGGCTATTGTGGGAATGGTCCACAATCTGGTCCACAAACCAGATACTGGCTACAGTGGAAGTTGGAATTTTAAACTCTACCACCAGAATGGGAATCAAAATTTATTATGACTCTCAGATATAGATCTGGGCCATTGAAAGGTGATTTCTGCCCTTAGGTTATAGAAAGGAGACGTTGGGCCTTCAGCCACCATAAGCATAAATTCCTCTTCTCATTTTTTCCCTAAGTCTCTCTTATTTATAAACCTTTCTTGGATTCTATTTATGTTACTCCTAATTCCAGCCTATTTATCAAATCTCACCTAAAGCTGAAAGAAAAACTCTACTGTAGAGGCAATTTAGGAATTGCCCCTCCTCTCTTTCCAATTTTGACACAGAGAATTTCAAACAAGCTGAATGATGAAAACCAGCCCATGAACTACAATTAGTTGAGTCTGCTGAGTGACGTCACCTAAAGGCATTGGGGTGTAAATATTCCCACTCAGCACACGCACAGTCGTTTTTATTCCTGCACAATGTGTCAGTCTTATGCAGGGCCCTGCGCAGAACAGTCACATTTGCTATGGTGCAAAAACAGGATCTGCAGATATTTTCCGCATCGTAATTACACAAAATGAATGGAAATTTATTTCACTTTCTAAATGCTTATACACACACGCACAAACATGTATACGCACATCTTTCCTTTTCCAGAAAAAAATTGTAGGTAAATGTTTTCAACTTTTTTCTGAGGAATCTCTCCCCCCTGCCCCCAAGTTACATCAGAATCATAGCAGTCAATTGTCATCAAAATGTTTCACAGTAAGCACTGATTATGTACTATTATCTTTATAACAGAAATATCAGAAATATCATGGTAAGACAATTATTACGCATTGGTCAGAAAGTGTTAGTGTCATAGTTCAGAAAACCTGAAGCACAATGAAACAGAGTAGAAACAATTGCTGGAAAAAGATTTCTTAGCACTTCAGGTGTTCAAGTGTTCATGTGTTCTTTACCTCCCTCCCCATTAATTTTGCTCAAATGATATAAGCTTAATTTGCCAGTTCAGTGCTACTTTCTGCAGGAGGAAAGCCATTGCAAGTATTGTATGGCTATATACATGTTGGCTTCTATGCAAGCCAGGTCCCTGAATTATGACACATGTGAAAATTGTTATCTTGCAGAATGCAGTTCTGTTCTGCAGGAAAAATATATTACAGTATTTGAGGTACAAGAGTTCATCATGAGATAGTGATTTCATTTCTAAGTTTATTTATGCCTTTTAACACTTTTTTAAAAAAAAATCAAAGTTTTGATTTGGATGAGACCACTAACCACATCCTTTAGGCTACTGTTTTTAATGCCCATCTGTTTATAACATGGAAAAAAATAATTTGTATTTTATAAGAAAACGGGGGGGATGGATGAATCTGTCAAATTTTTTATTTTAATGATCTTTTGATTTTTTTAAAAAGAAATTTTGTTATAAATTATTAAGACATTTGGTAAGTTTGGTACATTGATAACAGGAACAAATTGACCCACCTGCATCAGTCAAATTCAGATGGTGCTTCTATTCCAAGCACAAAGGATATTGAATATGCTTGTTGTATAGATGTTAAACATGAGTAGTCTGTCCAAAAGAAGAGATGGCAAGCTTAATTCAGTACTACAAACAAACTTGAAAGGTTACACATAGATTGAAACCTGGTCTGATTCTAGGGTTCCATGAGAGTTCACTAGGGGTTCCCTGGGAGATCATGATTTATTTAAAAAAATATTTCAAATTCAGGCAACTTCACATTAAAGAGGCATGTTTCATTCTTTATTTTTAGTTTAAGAACACTGTTAATGCATATATACAGGCCTACACATGAAACGAATATAATAATTTTGTAACTTCTGGCCTGTATTTGAGCCTGAATGTGCAGGGGTTCCCCGAGGCCTGAAAAATATTTCAAGGGTTCCTCCAGGGTCAAAAATTTGAGAAAGGCTGATCTAAGCAGATCTTTTAATATACCTTGACAATGTTTTGTTACAGCAATTTCATGTGGGGCAACTAAAAGTTGTCATAATCTTTTATCTGTTCCTTCATTCCACCCCCCCCCACTTATCAGGGATAATTCATTTAGCTAGAAGTTCTTCAAAGATGTGGAGGTCCCACAGACCATTGTTCTGTTGGGGAGTGAGCTTTGATGTCTACTATGATTCTTATTTCCCCTCCCTTCATGTCCCCTTACCATTCTGTTCCATCCCAATACACTGGTCAGTGAAAGGATACAGGAGTTATTTGTACATATTAGCCTTCCTGAATTTCAAATGTTACCAGTTTACATTGTCAAAATTTACAGTACATAATGACTCTATATATATATATATATATATATATATATATATATATATATATATATAGGGGCGTGGTGGCTCAGCGGGTAAGACGCCAGGCTTGTTGATCGGAAGATTGCAAGTTCGGAGGTTCGAATCCCTAGCCCTGCATGCAGAGTGAGCTCCTGCACTAGCTCCAGCTCTTGCCAACCTAGCAATTCGAAAGCATGCAAATGCAAGTAGATGAATAGGTACCACTTCGGTGGGTAGGTAACAGCGTTCCGCGCGTGTCATGCGGCCACATGACCGTGGAAGCGTCTTCGGACAACGCTGGCTCTTTGGCTAACAAACGGAGATGAGCACCGGCCCCTAGAGTCGGACACGACTGCACAAATGTGCGGGGGGTACCTTTATCTTTTTTTAATGACTCTATATGTCCTGTTTCTTGAATACAGGAAAAGAAATTATCTCCTGGGTACCTACAAAGGTAAGCAACTAATATACAAACAGACATTTGCCTCTATGTCCATATGACAACACAGAAAAAAATGTATAAAACAACTCTTTTCTAACATTACTCTCCAGGAACATTTATTTTTATATATCTGTTTGTCTTAGCTAATATCTCATGAATTCCCTATTCATATTCATATTCATATAAGAGTCCCTTGCATGGGAGATGGGCGGGGAATAAATTAAATAAAAATAAATAAATAATAATAATTCCATTGTTAAAGGCTTCACTGCAAATAACAGTTTCATTCATGATTAAAGGACAAGAATATATTATTATTGAGAGACTCAGGAAGGGCTGCTAATACTTGAAGAATTTTGAACTTCTGAAATTCTGATATCTGTTCAAGTATGTCAGGAAAAATAAGTGGAAGTCTAAGTTATAATCCACTTATGGCTGATTTCTTGCAAAGAAGCAACTACTTCTGTGGATTGCAATAACACAAATAACAGATTGAAAGCAACAGTATAATGTGAATGAAGATTACATCTTGAGACAGCCAAGATATGTAAGTTCAAAGTTCTCAACCTGGCTGGACAAATCTGTTAGATTCAATTTTTGCTACTTTGTTTTCCAGTCATCAAGTTCTTTTTGGCTCTTTTATGAAGAGAGAAAGTGAAGAGGAACTAAAGAGCCTCTTGATGAGGGTGAAAGAGGAGAGTGCAAAAGCTGGCTTGAAACTCAACATCAAAAAAACTCAGATCATGGCATCTGGTCCCATCACTTCCTGGCAAATAGAAGGGGAAGAAATGGAAGCAGTGACAGATTTTATTTTCTTGGGCTCCAAGATCACCGCAGACAGTGACTGCAGCCATGAAATTAAAAGACGCTTGCTCCTTGGGAGGAAAGCTATGGCAAACCTAGACAGCATATTAAAAAGCAGAGACATCACCTTGCCGACAAAGGTCCGTATAGTTAAAGCTATGGTTTTCCCAGTAGTAATGTATGGCTGTGAGAGTTGGACCATAAGGAAGGCTGAGCGCCAAAGAATTGATGCTTTCGAACTGTGGTGCTGGAGAAGACTCTTGAGAGTCCCTTGGACTGCAAAGAGGTCAAACCAGTCAATCCTAAAGGAAATCAACCCTGACTGCTCATTGGAAGGACAGATGCTGAAGCTGAAGCTCAAATACTTTGGCCACCTAATGCGAAGAGAGGACTCACTGGAAAAGACCCTGATGCTGGGAAAGACTGAAGGCAAAAGGAGAAGGGGAGGGCAGAGGATGAGATGGTTAGATAGCATCACCGATGTAATGAACATGAATTTGAGTAAACTCCGGGAGGCAGTGGAGGACAGGAAGGCCTGGCATGCTATGGTCCATGGAGTCACAAAGAGTCGGACACGACTTAACGACTGAACAACAACAACAAGTATACATTTTAGTGATATCAGTTCAAAAGAAACAAGAGGAAACTCTCTCCTTCCTTAGAGCAATGTAATGATTCTGAAAATTTTAATTTCAATTATCTAACATTTCTCATATTTGTCTCAGATACAGCTCAAAAGTGGAATTTGGAATGCTTTGATTATTGTACAGAAGGAGTTACTGACCTGAATTTTTAAAGTTAAGGCAATTTTCCAGGTATTACAGCAACAGTACAAAAGTATTTTATCCAAGAGAAAGAAGATGTGTGATTGGTTGAAATTTGATGTAGTGAATGTAGTAGTAATGGAATGAGGAAAAGTAGAGGTGGACCAAAGCCATATAGAGGAAAATCAAATAGGATGAGTTTTGCCAAATCAAACACTAAAAACAAGATTCCCTTTCTCACACCTATGAAGGAGAGCTCAGCATAGAACATTTTGTACTTGGATTAAGAAATGACACAGTGATAGTTACAGACAACTCTTTGGAACACACGGCATGCTATTTTTTGAAGTATTCCATGGCAAGTTCAAGTATTGAATATGTGTGCATGTGCACAAAGGCACTCATGATCTCTGCAATTTAGAGGTCCTTCTTCTAATACGTGCCATCCACCAACAGTGAGTAATCCATTAATTAATTAAAAATAATATTAGTATTTCTTAAAGGCAAATATGTCAGGATTTGGATATTACCTTGCACTATCTTAATAGGAGGGGCGTGGTGGCTCAGCGGGTAAGACGCCAGGCTTGTCGATCAGAAGATCGCAAGTTCGGAGGTTCGAATCCCTAGCCCTGCATGCGGAGTGAGCTCCCGCCCCAGCTCTTGCCAACCTAGCAATTCGAAAGCATGCAAATGCAAGTAGATTAATAGGTACCACTTCGGTGGGTAGGTAACAGCGTTCCGTGCGTGTCATGCGGCCACATGACCGTGGAAGCATCTTCGGACAACGCTGGCTCTTTGGCTAACAAATGGAGATGAGCACCAGCCCCTAGAGTCAGACACAACTGCACAAATGTGCGGGGGGAACCTTTACCTTTTTAAAAATCTTAATAGGAGAACAGATTCTGCTCAAAGTTCCAACTTTGCTTCTAATGTTTAATCATAGTGCTTCTCCCTTCTCATCTATGGTTTTATTTTTTACTAATGTCACTTATAGTATGCCTCTTGAAAATACTGGAGGTCTTTCTGAAAAGTGATTATTTAGATCTCAGCAATTAAAGTACTATAAATCATTCTGATATTGCTTAAAATTTTTTAGCCTATTCTTGGCTACATCTGTGGTCTGACATATACATAACTCTATCATTAGCTAGATATGAAGAGAATTATGGGCAGAGGAAGAGCCAAGATACTCAGCTTCACTTCCCTTCTCTGCAAATATCTAACTTCACTCTTGTATCTTGCCATAGTAAAGGTAAAGGTTTCCCCTGCACAGTCATGTCCGAGTCTAAGGGGCGGTGCTCATCTCCGTTTCTTAGCCAAAGAGCCAGCGCTTCCGCAGTCATGTAGCCGGCATGACAAGCACGGAACACTGTTACCATCCCACCGAAGTGGTCCCTATTTATCTACTTTCATTTGCATGCTTTCGAATTGCTAGGTTGGCAAGAGCTGGGGCGAGTGTAGGAGCTCACTCCATCACGCAGGGCTAAGGTCTCGAACCGCCGAACTTGCAACCTTCCGATCGACAAGCCTGGCGTCTTAACCATTGAGCCATTGAATCATACAATTTGAAGAATATTTGAGTCTTTGCAGTACAGCCCACTGCTCAGTGTAGGGTTTGTTGTTAAAGTCTCCCTCATATATTGTTGTCCATCTTGTTTAAAAACTTCCCAAGAGAGTGTCTGTCATCTTCAAAGCAGTTTGTTCCACTGCCAGACAGTTCTCAGCATTAGGAAATGCCTTCTATTGTTTAGCTGAAATTGGCTTTCTTGCAATTTCCCTGGGACTAGTCTTGGCATCTGGAACAACTCTCTTCTATCCATGGCAAACTTCCACATATTTGAAGACTGCTATCTTAATCTTCTCTTCTCTGGGTGAAACTTGCCTAGCTCTTCTAACTATTCCTCATATGACATGATTCCAACCCTTCATCATCCTGGTCTCTAAATAATTCCAGGTTGTCAACATCTTTCTTAAAATATGGTACTCAGAATTGGAGACAGTAGTCCATATATGATATAATACAAATCATGATAATCTATAACATAAATCAAAATCTATAGCACACGGGGTGGGGGTGGGGGTGGGGAGAATAAGTCCTGCATTAATTACACTTTTTCCCCAGTTTAGACAAAGAAGTACAAAAACATACATCCTCCTCTTCCTCCTCCTCCTCTTTCTTTTGTAGTGAGAAATATGGATGATGATGATGATGATGATGATGATGATGATGATGATGATGATTTATATGCTGCCTGAGCCCGACTCCCAGCAACTCTGGGAGGTTTACAATTGTTAAAAACATTTAAAAACAAAGAACAATACAAAAAACACAAAAATAGCATCTTAAGTATTGTATTATATTTCTGGGCATCTTTGTCATTAGACCACCTGATGGCATCTTTCCATTCTCCTGTGTCAGCCCAAAAATGATTTACTTTTTAAGCTCACTACTGAAGTATCTTCAAGGAACTGATTTTTTTCTCCCATGTTTTACTAGGTTGCCTCCTTCCAATTCCAGGCTGCCAAATGTTTTATCTGTAATTTCTAATTCTTCTTCATCATCATCAAAAAAGCTTATTCATTTGGGTGGAGTTGAATATCATGGATGCTTTGAAACAAACTGGACTACTGTAAATCAAGAAGCTCAGATTTTTAAAATCACTTTTTTGCTTCTACTTTCTTTTCTTCACCCTTTTATTCAATCTCTACATCAAGTATTATTATTAATGTTCTGTTTTCTCCTTTTTAAGGTTTATGTTGTAGTAACTATCAATGATGTTCTTTCTTTTTATTTTCATTCTAGAACCTCTTGCCTATGCCATTAGACATTCTAAAAATATTAACTAACCAATTTAATGAGATACAGGAGATACAGGAGGCAGAATATAAGAGTCTACTATATCCAGATGGTATGTTTTATGCATAAGACTATCTATAAAATCCAACATATCACACATATTTTTAAGAGAATCTTCTGCTCTACTATAATCCCTTTAATATGTAAAACAGATTTTAAAAATTGATTGCTGTGCTGATTTGCAAATAATGTCAAAGTTCTCACACATATACACAGTAGTACCCACCCAATATCTAAGCATAAATATTCCTAGGAAGTTTTGATAAATCAACTGATAAATGTGAGTTATCCCCAAAAGATACAAATTGAAAGATAAATAGGCAAGAGGCCTAGAATTCCTTTGAATGTTTGAGATATGATAAATGTGATCAAGGTGGATTTAATTTTGGTATTAAATTTAAATGTGATATTTTTCACATTATTTCAAGTGAATGTATATACTGTTAAATAACTTTCTCTAGCAAGGATATCCTTCAAGGTTTTCACTCGTAAAAGTGGATTTAAATTTCTAAAGTTACAGACTTATTTAGGGGCATTTATTTTAAATGGAAACACTGGCTAGAACAGAGCTTTCCAAACTTTTCATGTTGGTGACACACTTTTTAGACATGCATCATTTCGTGACACATTTACAGCAGGGCATCGTTTCACGACGCACTCTTACAGCAGGGTACAAGGCAGGCATTAGGACCTGTGCGGAATCACAGCAGGTTTGGAGGCAGCAGGGCACAAGGCAGGCACTAGGACCTGCGCTGAATCCTGGCAGGGCTTGGAGGCAGCAGCAGCCGCGACACACCCAAACACTGCAGCCAACACACTAACGTGTCCCGACACACAGTTTGGAAAGGTCTGGGCTACAACAACAAATTTCAGAATTCAGATCCTCATTAGTCTTAACTTGAAACCGATTATTCAATCCTATTGAAATCCTGGCAAGAATTAGAAACCTTTGTTGTTCAGGGGTCAGTTGCAATATCTGCATACATTTGGAAATGAGTGCTCTGAATTGATTGTGCCTGGATGTGGTTATAGATAATAAAGAATAAAGAATCTCTGATAAGTATTTTAAACATTGCAGTTTAATTCCTGGCTTAAAGAACCATGTTCAGATACAATGTTGTAGTTCCCCAGAACCTCTTAATTTTTTTCCACTTTTACTATCCAGGAAATATTATACCAGAGGATGAACCACTACAAGGAACCCAAAATATTCCAGCTTGATTGCTTCTTGACTCTTTGCTCCTTTTTTTCAACTCTGCCATTACAGCTACTACACAGATGATGGCTCCCTACTTTGACTCCCCTTCTAAAGCTCTAATCCATTTCTACTATATTATGTCTTAATCTTTGCATCTCTCTCTTTAGATATGAATACTGTCTGGATCAGCAACCCCAAACCTGACTCTCCCCAGAGATGACAAATTTCCAAATCTCAGAGCTCCAGGTTGAGGAAAGCTGGTCTGAGATTTTAGTTGCAGACTTGTATTTCTACTTGTGTTTATCTCTTTTCCTTGGGCCCTTGATCCCCAAAAGATCTACTGTCACTCATTCCAGTCCTGCTGCGGGATGTGGTGAATTAGAAGCTCAGGCTGTAACATGTGAAGTTCTACTGAAGGTCAGACCACTTGGAAATCAGCTCCTGCCAAAGCACAAGATCTAAGGCAAGGATTGATAGCATGCAAACTGTTTCACAAGAACATTGAACAAATATGGGAAAACACTCCTGAACCTGAAATCATATGTGATAATGCCACAATGTGAAGTTGATTTGAGGGGTATGTGTCGGGATTTTGGCAGTCTCTATCCACAAATCTATTTCATAGAACTCTTTCTCCTTCAGTAATAATTCTACTACTGTTAAACCAGCTTTCATCAGCTGAAACTCCAATCCTCCAACCTCATTGTCACCAAATTCCAAGGCTGTTCACTTTGAATTGACAGAAAGGTGTCTTTAAGATATTTTTTTTAAAAAAAATTAAATGTACCTATGCTTGTTTTTTCCCCTCATTACTCTGTGTGATGACCCAATGTCAAGAGACATAAGATTACAGCCACCATTTTTCTTCTGGTAAAACTCTAATGTCATTGACAGTTGAAAAAGTAGAAATTCACCTGGCAACATATGTTTTCCTCAGGAAAGGAAATCAATGTTCCCATTGATTAATAATTAATTATTAATTATTAATTGATTGAATAATGTTCCCCAGCTCAACCTCTGGTACTCAAGCAGCTATTAAAGAAACTAATAGTAACAGTAGTGTGCAAATGAAGAAGACCTATCAACTTATTTGCTCTCTAATAGCAAATTCAAGTGTGTGCCAATAGGATCAGATAAAAACAAACTTAATGAGAAGTAAAGGGGGAGTATCATGATCCTCAGATAAGCTCCAGATTTGCCAGAGTTGCTAAAAAGAATCTAAAGGTGGACAATAAATACACCCCAAAGCAGTATAGAGTACAAAATAATGTAACTTGGAAAGAAAAAATCAGGTCAAGGATGGAATGCCCTGATTGAAAATCCCAAATGACAACACTCTTGTTAAAAAATGAAAATACAAATATTTTCTACTAATCAAAAGATGCGGCAATATCTGTTACTATGACGGCATTTGCTTTTTAATTTTTTCTTTAAGATTAAAGGTTGTCTTGTTAGTGTTGTATGCATAAACTAAATCAATAAATAAAAAGGATGCACAGCGACATCAGTTGTAGCTTTGATACTTCCTTTGCTTCATTAGCTGTGATTTATACATTTTGATTTGGAGCACAGACCAGGAGACACAAGTTTGAATTACCCAGCCACAGAGTCTATGGGCCACCCAAAGTCATTGAGGAGTCGCTCTAAGATAAAATGTGGGGAGCTATCTTGACTTCCCAGAAAGGGAAGTTATAAATGTAATTGACAAATAATAAAATGTCTTTTTAATGTAGATTATTAGAAACAAATATATTAAATACATGCTCATTTTAAGTTCTTGAGTAGCGCATCCTTCTGATGAAGATTTTCCCACTTTAAGAGAAGTATTAAATCTGAAATCCTACAGAGTGAGAGAGCACTCTGCATTAATTTATCCATCCATTCATCGTTCTTATTAAAACATCACAAGAACAACAACAACAACAGTAATAAACCATCTCTAAACACTTTTAGCTTGTTCAAACAACTTTTTTGCCATTAAAAGCTTGTAGCTATTTGCACGGATCAGGTGTCTATAACTGTGCACTCTTGTCCCACTTGGAAGCTCATATTCTGTTTCAGATGACTGGCTGAATATCTCATTTTTCTGGTCATTGACTGCAATCAAGAAATTCATTCATTGCCCAAATATCTGCAGACATATTGACTGAACCACTTGAACATTTAGCTGAGTTAATCTATATATATATGTTTCAGCAATTCAGTTGAGTGCAGGAAAGCTTACTCCATGTCAGCATGTGTAGAATTACAGTCTAAAGATCAAAATAAAGTCGAGCAAAATCAAATGCTCTAACACAGCCAGTGTTTCTATCAGCTCTAGGAACTGGATGTTCTTGAAGAGGAATGATATTGTCTTAACTTGTTACTTATTTGCCTCATTATCTGTGTGCCAGTAACCTCCTTGCATCTTGGGACTGTTGCAATGCAATTATGGCAGGATGAACCAAAATGCTCCTGGGTATTTCTGTGCTTTTCAGAACTGTATTAAAAGCAAATACCACCTCTCAGTACTGGAATGTGCCCACATAATTGGCATACAAAGGGATCAATTAGGTTTTAATGAGATAGCTGAGATTAGGGATAGAAAATCTGTTAAGTGCTATATTCTCCAATGAATACTTGATGTCAGGTTACCTCTGAGACCAGCTGGACTGCAACTCCTACCATTTATGTATTGAAAATATTTTTACTCAGCTCTATGTAAAAACAATTCAAAGTGGTTAATTCAAAATAGCCGATCATGTGCCCTGCTGACTGAACTGATGAGAACTGAAGTCTTAGAGCATTCCTGTTGTGTTATGTAGGTTTGTTTGAATTGTTTTCATGCTGAAAAGAAAGGGGAAAGAACAGTTCCTAGTGGAGGATTGAAATACTGTCAACCAGAATGATGAGTTAATAATGGAATTAAGCATAGCTTGTGTAGCCATTGGGAAAAACAACTACTATTCCATGCTTCATCCTCCTCTCCCAAAGTCCACCTACAGTATGCCTATCTTGCAAGAATTCAAGCAGATGAGCTCTGGGGGGAACACTGCTCCCTAAATTTTCACCACAATCTATCCTATATTGAGCATCTTGAGGTTTCTCATCAGTGGAATTAGCAAAATTGGAGCAAGGAGAAGAAAATACTTAACTGTAATATTTCTATAAGAAAAGGAATTTCAACAAGTATGGCTTTTCCCACTTTTGTGTGGCATAATGCAACTGTCAAATTTCCTTCTGTGAAACAGTTAATGATATAACAATTATTTCCTTGTCAAATTTCCTTCTGTGAAACAGTTAATGATATAACAATTATTTCCTTGTCAAATTTCCTTCTGTGAAACAGTTAATGATATAACAATTATTTCCTTCCTTCGACTTAATATGCATCTTAATACATGCATGATGCAGTAAAGATGATGTGAAATCTGCAAAGCTAAGGGGAAGTTTTAGTTCCTCCCTGTCTTAGATTTTCACGATAGAGGCCCGGCTAGTAAATCATAGAATTGTGAAGGCACAGAAAAGCTAGAAATAAACACGGGAATTTAGTTTCCTTCAATATTGAATTAACTTTAGGTTTTTTTTTCATACTTTCATAATTCCAAGTTCACATTCTGTCCTAGTACACCTCTGTGTACCATAAAAGTACAGTGGAATTTTGTTTTGGAATCAGTAATGGAAGTACAAACAGGAAGCAGGAAGGACTTGGTGTGAAACACGCACGCACACAAATCTGAAAACCTTAGTTTTGTTTTTCTGCACCCGCATTTCTAGTGAAAACTGCAACAAGACCGAGACAGCAGAAGCAAGGTCAAACAATAAGCAAACATGTAGCTACCACACAAGATTACTTTCAAAGCACTAGCTTTCCAAAATCTGCATACATCCAAAGACCTAAGAAAAAATCCTTTAAATGTAGGGTGACTATTTGCAGAAGTATACATATAAGCAGGCCAAGAGAACACTTTATGGGCTGTTTACCATTGTGCCTTCCAAAAATTGCCATTATGATTGCAGCCCAGAGACATAAATAAAGTTAGGTAATAACATTTCACACTTTTTCAAATGCCTTGGTCTGCCTTTCCCTCCTTAGTCATTTTGTCAGTAAGAGGAGGAAAAGTAACATTGGAAGGCTGAGAGACTGCTTGCAGGCATTCCTCAGAACGGTGTGAGGGGAGAATCAGACCTTGCTGTTGCATTGCAGAAAGGCCTTGTTCCTTCCTTAATCTCTGCACAAGAGGCACGTGTCTAAAAGTAGAACCTGATTGTGCAACATTGCAGAATTAATAGAGAATCATTTGGCAGATTTCCCCTGTGCAAATGCTCCTTCACAGGTTTCTCACAGATACTCCTTCAAAGAGAAAGTGGGGAGAGATACACACATGTGTGTGCACACGCGCGCACACCTGTCTTGCTGCCTTGAGTTCACAAAGGAAAGGTAAAATTTATAAAAGTATTCTAAAAATAAAGGGAAAACAGGGGCACCAGGTGAGAATATTGTTCAGGATAGCTTGCCAAAATGAGAATTTTGTTCAGGTGAGAATTTTATTCAGGATAGCTTGCCAAAGTCCTCAAATTTCTTCATTAAAAGTAAAACGAATTGAAGGTGGGATAAAAGGAAACTGACATGTTTGTTCATTTGGCCAAGGGACAGTCTGTTCCTCTCTTAAAATATTTATTATTGCTTATCTCTTGAAGGGATCTGGACCCTAGGCATAACAAATATTTTAATTTTGAGTCGCCCAGTGTTATGTACAGTATATGAGGTGGGTGGCCTATAAATTTACTAAATAAATAAATAAACAAATAAATATGGTATATTCAGGTATATTTATAATCCTAAATTGGGTTCATTACTGTGTGTGTGTGTGTGTGTGTGTGTGTGTGTGTGTGTGTGTTTGAGAGAGAGAGAGAGAGAGGGAGAGGGAGAGGGAGAGGGAGAGGGAGAGGGAGAGGGAAAGGGAGAGGCTCCTCAGCTTTAACATTTATGTAGTGGAATCCTCTCCCTATTGGAATTAGCCGGACATGTTAAACCATTCTGGAGCTAAGCTAGGTGAGAATTTTGTTTGGTTCAGTTTTGAATAATAACTTTTAAAAGATGGAAAAATTATCTGTAAGCCAGGAAGAAGAAACAACAACAGGAAGGAAGGAAGGAAGGAAGGAAGGAAGGAAGGAAGGAAGGAAGGAAGGAAGGAAGGAAGGATTATCCATCCTTATGCTAGGGGAATAGAAGACAATCAGACAATTCCTGAATATCTATTAGGGTGGTAGATCCTTTATTAAGACCTTGCAGTCTACCCCCCTGCATAGAATACCACAACAAGAGAAGTCCATGGGTATCTTTGTGTGATGAAATGTGTCCCTGACGGGGTGGGGTGATGTGGTGGATTTTGGTGCTGCCTCCTTCCTGAGAACCAGCGGCAGCGCCGAAATCCACCACACTTTGAGACATCAGCAGCTATTCCACCAATACTTACCCTCAACTCACATCTATTTGCAAGCCCAGCACCAAAGGGACAAGATTGCCACACTTCACAAAGGAGAGAGAGAGAGAGAGAGAGAGAGAGAGAGAGAGAGAGAGAGAGAGAGAGATCAAAAAGATAAAAAGCAGTCATCAGCTGCCCATCATTTCAACACCTCCAGATTTTTATGACCTTATTTCCAATCCATGATATATTCCCATACATTATGAGGCAGCAAACCTGCACATATTTTAAAGTTGCCTGCAGAAGTTCTAACTGTCTGAGGCCACTATTCCACCCCTACCTTTTCCCTCCAGCATTTGCCCAGGGAAATATCTCTGCTATAGGAAGGCATTAGTCTTAGTTAGTGCAGCAGCCACCGTATCAGTCTTTTTATCTTCCTCTCTGTGTATTTGAATGACTAGCAGCAAGGATAAAACGTGGGTATGATTCTTAGGAGACCTGAAAACTAAGGGCCAGATTCATCTACTGTCCCTTTGACTGATTACATCTGACCTATTGATAATGTTTTCAAGCAAAAGGAGGAGGAGGAGGAGGAGGAGGGGGGAGGGGGAGGGGAGGGGGAGGAGGAATAATGGCATATTTACTGTCTTACTTTACAGTCCTTCCCTTTTCATAACTAAGAAAATGCATGGCTGATGGTATACCTGACAGTGTGATAGGCAACATGATTGGCTGATGGTATACCTGACAGTGTGATAGGCAACATGATTGTTTGGTCAGCAGGATTAGGTGTAGCCCATCCAGTCTCTCAGTCATACATCAAATCACCTGTAGAATTTCTATGTCATTCTCAAATTTTATTTATTTTATTCATTAGATTTATATTCCACCTTTATATCCCATACAGCACTCCTTCCTCCCATTTTTTCCTGTAACTAGACTCTGTATGGTAGGTTGGGCTGATAATGCTTTGAGTGTCTTTAGGTCACCTGGTGAGTTTCTGTGGCTGAAGATGGTTTGAATCAGGATCTCTCCACTCCTGGTCCAGCACCTTAACCACTACACCACACTGGCTCTCAACTGCCAATCACAAAGCAGGAAAACTGAAAAGGACACACACAATCCTTCTCACCAATCCTTCACCAACTCTTTTGCCTTCCTGATTGGAAAATCAGAGTGGAAGGCTATCAACTACTAAAAGTTATATACTGGGAAACCTCTGTTCTTGGGAGCCATAATGAGATTGGTAAAACGATTATCCTCCTGGGTATGATGGTTCTTCATAATACAGATAACTCTGTGTACCTTATGGGATTTCATTGTACCTGCCTTGTGCTTGACCTTTATCTATAGTTTTAGTTAAACTATAACACTGGCAATTATGGAAATGATTCATTGACCACTTATGATGAAATAGCTTCACTAACTTCCCTGGAACCACAGCAGTGAAAACAGTTATCATGCCTTTAGAGTTATAGCATTTTTATTCTGACTAGTAAATTAATGTTTGAGGAAAAGTAATCACAGGAAACAGATTTTCTAGAATCAACTAAGCAGGATTGAAATTAATAGAGACACATTTACAAGTCTATTTATGTAATCTGAAAAGTCTTTTTTTCTGTCTGTGTTTCCATTTGGGGATGTACAATTATATAGTATTTGTCATTCAGACAATAATTTTTTGAACCAATTCTGTTCATAACACGAATGCTGGGAAAAATGATTATAACTCATCCTGACACTCAGTTTCCATGAATGTGCTATTATAGAAGTTACATGCAGAACTTCATGAAATCCAGAAACTCACTGTATGAGTACCACCTTGGGCACTGAAAACTGGCCTTTTAAAAAAATTATAACATGCATACATTTTTCCCCCACCAATGCACTGGTTAAAAGGCAGATAATCATTCCAATGTTGAATATAAGAAAACTCTGTTCTGTTCATCTTCTCAAGCATAGAAGATTCTATCTTCCACCAATATTCTATCTCTCTAATAATCATAAAGTTCCCTTCTATATTTTTGTTGTTCAGTCATTTAGTCGTGTCCGACTCTTCATGACCTTATGGACCATAGCACGCCAGGCCTTCCTGTCCCTTCTATATAGCAACATACAAAAGAATAGTCTGATTTATAGGCAATTGCATCAAACTATTGTTTATAGCCTAGGGGCGTGGTGGCTCAGGTAAGACGCCAGGCTTGTTGATCAGAAGATCGCAGGTTCAGAGGTTCAAATCCCTAGCCCTGCATGCGGAGTGAGCTCCCGCACTAGCTCCAGCTCTTGCCAACCTAGCAATTCGAAAGCATGCAAATGCAAGTAGATGAATAGGTACCACTTTGGTGGGTAGGTAACAGTGTTAAAGGTAAAGGTTCCCCCCACACATTTGTGCAGTCGTGTCCGACTCTAGGGGGCGGTGCTCATCTCCGTTTGTTAGCCGAAGAGCCAGCGTTGTCCAAAGACGCTTCCACGGTCATGTGGCCGCATGACGTGCGCGGAACGCTGTTACCTACCCACCAAAGTGGTACCTATTCATTTACTTGCATTTGCATGCTTTCGAATTGCTAGGTTGGCAAGAGCTGGAGCTAGTGCGGGAGCTCACTCCGCACGCAGGGCTAGGGATTCGAACCTCCGATCGACAAGCCTGGCGTCTTACCCGCTGAGCCACCATGCCCAACCTTTACCTATTGTTTATACCAAATGGTCAAATGTGTAGGAAGCATCCAAGAATGAGACCAGTTCCTATGGTCCTTTGGTTTTCCTAAGGTAGTAACTGAAAGCAAATTAGACATCTAATACTGCACCAAAAATTAATTCCATTCAGAAAGTCCAGATGAGAATAATTTCATTGTGAAAGTAAGAAAAAAGCTAAAGGGTAAAAATATTTTGACAACTTATCACAATGAAGCAATAAATTTGACTATAAAGGTTTCTGATGTCATGGGTACCCAGTTGTTTCTATGATAACAACATATTCATGCCAGTTTCAATATGTTTATCTCCCTCCAGTCATTACTCTGAGCTAAATCTGAAATTCATACACTTTTCCCATTGATGGGGATAGCCAGTAAACACCTAGGATGTTTTCCTTGGCCATGTCTGTGCTGCTCCTGTAGCAATTGTGATATGACAACAATATTTCCATTGGCACGCTTGCTCAGTCAGCCACATGGAAAATTTGACATTAACCTGAAAGAGAGAAAAGGATTTTCAAGCAGTTACTGATATTAAAACAGGCAGCTTTTCAATGGTAAGGCTAGGCCCCAATTGGTGGAAATACATATTTAGCTGACTTGTGGACTGTGTCTCCTGCCAAATAGCTCCATCTCAATGTTCTCTTCCTTGCCCTGAGTCAATAAACAGTTCAAGATTTCCTGGACTCAGAAAATGACCCTCAGTGCCACGTACTATGGGTATATTAAAACCATACCTATAACAATAGCTCTCCACAAGGGAGCACAACTAACTAATTACCCTCTTGTTCAAGTGAGCATTTAAATAGAGAAGTTTAAAAGCTGAAGGTATACAAGGCTCCTAATTAAGGAAACAATTGGTCTAGGGCATTATAGAAATATTGACAAAATTCTGGGCCCTTACCCTGCACTCCATTCAGAATGACATACCTGAAATGCCTTTGAAATAAGATTTGATTGTGGGGCTTAGTGCAGTGGATTGAGGTGAGTGAGTCATTATCTGTCATTTTTCTGGTACTTAGAGGAGAGAAGAAAAGAATAAAGCTGGGCCTAATGCAGCTGCAATTTTGTTCAATTGATTTCATATTCATTCTTTCCCCTTCCAGTCTTTGATATGGACTGTCACTCACATCCATCAGTATGTAGCAGAATTAGAAAATTTTACTTCCTTTTTGACAACTGGGGGAATTGAGTCTAAAGGCTATTTCATACAGCGGAATCCCATGCAGTGAAGGTACATTCACATTCACTATGCAATTTGGCAGTCAAGATGTTCAAAGGCCTTTCTAGTAAAAGAGAGAAAATTGGAAAACCCTTGCTGATCTATTTATCCATTTCCCACTTATTTCTGAGATTTATAGCTCAAGGTTCCACCAATAGGTGTTTCTCAAGGTGGGGAACAAAAAAATAAGAACTGTAATCACAACATCTCTGTGTGCATCCTTCCAGGCTACAGATAGAGTCCTTGAAGAAGACAGTGACATTCAATTTAGTACATCATGTACTTCAAAGAAAGCAGCTTTAGGATTCTTGCTTCTACATAGCATGTGTTAAAGGTACCGCACAGATACTGGTAAAAAAGAATGGTGCTAAAAGTACTCTGCATATTTTATAATTATCTTCCATTTATATGGGGGAAGGGATTTCATTTCGTTTTCCAAAGAAGTACAAATTAAGAAATGCTCATTGGAGTGAGGACTCAAGATTCTTGCACTTCCTCAGGAGGTGGCTTAAGAACTTGTGCTAATGTGTTTTCATTGCACAGTTATCTCTTCTTCTTGGCTTCTCCCTGACTTCAGGAGGCAACCCTTCCCTTGGATTTTTGGAGAAAAGTGATGTGTCAATTAAAAAAAAAAGAATGTGAATAGCATATTCCACCATCTTGAAGTAACCAATTAAGCTCAAATCATCTCCAAACTAAGCTAAATAAATTTTAAAGCAACCCAGGAATGAGGGCTTTAAAAAATAATAATAAAGCTTGTTTCACACAGGGATAAAACTTCTCCAAAACAGGAAGGTGGCTTCTCCACAGTATTATTTGTTGCATATATTTTTATGATCTTAAAAGAATATGAAGGCTAGTTTTAAAAGCCAAGCCTAAAAGTTTTTTTTTCTGTGGGCTGTATGTTGTTTCTGTTTTCTGTATGTTGATGATTTGTTGCTGCTCACATCATCAGATGAACAAAAGAGTGATTTTGAGGTTTGTATGAAAAACAATTTCACATTGAAATGTCTTGGAGCAGTTAACAATTACTTAGGATTAGAAATTCAGAGGGAAAAAGATGGCAGTTTTCTCATAAGCCAGAATAGTAAAATTAAGAAACTGTTGGAGGATTTTAAAATGCAAGACTGTAAGTCTGTCTCCTCCCCCATGCTTCCTGGGTTTCTAAAAGAGGAGGGGGAAAAGGGAGATGGTGAGTTATCTGAAGGAGATAGTTTCAGATCAGCCATTGGTAGTCTTCTTTACATTGCAAACAATAGCCGGCCGGACATTTCAAATAGTGTGTCCATTTTGAGCAGATATGTGGAACATCCTACATCTGTTGCAAAGTCTGGGTTAAAAAGACTTTTTCGTTATTTACAGGGCACCAAAGATTATTGCTTAAGGTTGTCTGCTACAGACACAGAGGAAAAGTTAGAATGCTGGTGTGATTCAGATTGGGCTGGGGATCTCAGTGATAGGAAGTCTACTTCTGGGAGTGTAATTCAATTTGCTAAGTCCACTATTGCATGGTACTCCAGGAAACAAACAGTAGTAGCTATCAGCACAGCTGAAGCTGAGTTTTATGCTTTAGCACAACTCTGCAATGAGGTAATCTGGTTTACACAATTGTTGCAAGACATTGGAGTCATTTTAAGCCAGCCTGTAACCATTCATGAAGACAACCAGGCCTGTATACATTTGGCATTATCAGAAGGTACCAGAAATCGCACAAAGCACATTGATGTTCGTTTTCATCTTGTTAAAGATTTTCTAGCCAAGAAAAAGGTTATTTTGAAATACTGTGATACTAAATTAATGTTAGCCGACATTTTCACAAAGCCTCTACCTAGCATTAGGCACAGTGAGTTGGTTACAAAATTGGGTTTGTTTCCATATTCTTTCTAGTCACAAAAAAGGGGAGTGTTGCATATATTTTTATGATCTTAAAAGAATATGAAGGCTAGTTTTAAAAGCCAAGCCTAAAAGTTTTTTATGTGGGCTCCAGGAGAGCACATGTTAGCTCCCCCCTCAGGAATGTTAATTGCTTGGAGCCACAGAGTCTATTTGTTTAGCCATTCAGAGATTTACCTGATGGTTCTTCCCAAATAAAGTGATAAGTTGCCTAGGTGATTGGTCACATGTCAAGCCCTGTCCAATCAGGTACTGCCAAGTAGTGGTAAAAGCTTTAAATTGTAAATCTGCCTTTTGTCTTCGTTACCTTGCTGTTGTCTCTCTGTTTTGCCTTCTCTGCAATGTGAGTATGGGGCTATGTTAATTACTCACTCACTGGATCGTCACCTTGTTGTGGTGAGTGGGCTTGTGTGTTCCCAACGAACCCTGTGAGCGAAGCCATCGGGAGTCATGTACTCCTGGCACGGTCACCCATGGCGGTAAGGTCCAGGGGGAGGAACCAGACAAAGAACGATCCAAGAAAGTCCTCAATGGCAGAACAGGCGGAAGATAACAAGGTGTATTGTTACAACGGCTGCGAAGGCGGATGAAGGCTGCAGCAGACAAAAGGTCACCAATCGTCATGGTATCCATGCCATTGGATTAGAGCCTTTTTCTGTGAAGGTTGTGTGCTGATCGTTGTGCACCGATCTCCACACATAAAACAAATTCACGCACAGGCGTCTTCCAACCACACCAAACCCAAAACAACCAAAAGTCCCATGGTGACTGACGAATGGCAACGGGGGCAGGACTGTGAAATCCAGAAGCTCCTAGTCATGGACCAGCACATGGGCAGTGGATACGGATTCAGTCGCCCTGACTCAAGGATCGAGGCAGTTGAGTAGTTCGGCAGCTGTATCCATGACTGAGCAGCCCTATTTAGGATCCACTTTGCTCACCCCATATGGGGAGGGGGCTAGAAAAGGTGCCCTAAACATAGTCTGCCTCATTTTCTCCCTGACTGGATTACCGCGACCAGTGGGGTCACCATCTAGCGGTCGTAAAAAACACATGAATTTTGGAACATGGAATCTACGGACACTGCAAGACAATATGGATAGTGAACGACCTGAACGTAGGACTGCCATTATTGCAAGGGAGCTGAGACATTTTAATATCGATATAGCAGCACTCCAAGAAACTTGAAGAGCAGAAGGACAGTTGAAGGAAGAAAAAGGAGGTTATACCTTCTTTTGGAAAGGACTGCCTGAACAAGAACGACGAATACATGGGGTAGGCTTTGCTATCAAAAACGACATTGTGAAGCTCTTGTCAGAAGTTCCCACTGGGATTAATGAACGACTCTCAACTCTGCGAATAAAACTTGCCAAAAACCAACAGGCAACTATCCTAAGTGCTTACGCACCAACACTAGATGCAGATGAGGATATCAAGGAAAAATTTTATACCCAGCTGGACACCATCTTATCAGAGATACCAAAGGAGGATAAAATTATCCTCCTGGGCGATTTCAATGCAAGAGTTGGGCGTGATTTTGATTTGTGGCCAGGGATCATTGGGAAAGAAGGAGTTGACAACAGCAACACGAATGGAATATTACTTCTGACTAAATGTGCAGAGCATAACCTTGTCATTACTAACACACTCTTTCGCCAGAAAAATAAATTTAAAACATCATGGAAGCACCCACGGTCGAAGCACTGGCATCTTTTAGATTATGTAATTGTCCGTGCTAGAGATCGCCGCGATGTACTTCTCACCAGAGCCATGATGAGCTCCGATGACTCCTGGACAGACCATCGATTAATTCGATCCACGATGGCCATAAAGATTGTCCCTCATCGTAGGCTCCAAGGAAGAAAACCAAGGCGTAAAATGAATACACTGGCCCTTCAAGATCCTTTTAAACGAGCTTGCTTTCAATCAACTCTCAAGGAACATCTGCCTATGGAACTTCCTGAAAATGTTGAGGAACACTGGATTAAATTGAAGACTTCTATTATTTCAGCCTGTGAACAAACTATCGGATACCAGACTAAGAGACATCAGGACTGGTTTGATGAGAACGATAGTGAGATTGAACATATTATTGACAAGAAAAGGAAAGCCTTCCAGATATGGCAAAAAGATATTAACTGTGCCGTTAAGAAAAAAATCTATGCCAGTGCAAAGGCAGAAGTCCAAAGAAGAACTGGAGAACTTAAGAACATATGGTGGATAAAAAAAGCCCAAGAAACCCAACATTTTGCAGATCCTCATGATGCACGGGGCATTTTTAATGCCATAAAGGCCATCTATGGACCAACAAACCATGGTACAAATCCCTTACGCTCAGTAGATGGTGCTAAACTTCTAAAGGACAAAGAGTCTATTGCACTGCGCTGGAAAGAGCATTACTACAATCTCCTTAATCGTCACTCTACTGTGGCTGATGAAGTCTTCTTGCAAATCCCGCAAAAACAAATAAGAAATGAGCTTGCAGTACCCCCTAGTTTGGAGGAAGTCAGTAAAGCCACTAAACAAATGAAAAATAACAAAGCTAGTGGACCTGATGGGATTCCTGCTGAAGTCTTTAAAGAAGGCGGGCCTGAACTTACACAACAACTTCATAAGCTCATCGAAAAAATCTGGATGAGGGAGGAGATTCCAGCAGACTTTAGGGATGCCATAATTATCACTCTCTTTAAAAAGGGTGATAGAACAGACTGTGGAAACTATCGAGGCATCTCCCTTCTAGCCACAGCAGGCAAAATCCTGGCAAAGATCATTGCAAACCGTCTCCTATCTGTATCAGAAAACATCCTCCCTGAAATGCAAAATGGCTTCCGCCCTTCCAGGGGAACAGTGGATATGATCTTCACTGCACGACAGCTTCAAGAAAAATGCAAGGAGCAAAACCGCCCTCTGTACATGGCGTTTATTCACCTGACTAAAGCTTTTGATACTGTAAATCGTACTGCTCTCTGGACCATCCTTCTGAAAATCGGATGCCCTGATAAATTTGTGAACATCTTGCAGTTACTCCATGATGACATGATGGCAACAATCCTGAATAACAATGGCTGTCAAAGCGATCCATTTAAAGTGGAATCCGGCGTTAAACAGGGATGTGTTATTGCTCCAACCTTATTTGCTATCTTCATCACTATGATTATGCACCTTGTTGAAGAGAAACTTCCTACTGGTGTAGAAATTATATATCGAACAGATGGAAAGCTTTTTAATCTTAGTAGGCTGAAAGCAAAAAATAAGGTAATTGCAACTTCTGTTATAGAACTTCAATATGCTGATGATAACGTAGTCTGTGCACACTCCGAGGAAGATCTTCAAACTATCCTAAACATCTTTGCAGAAGCATATGAAAAACTCGGCCTCTCGATTAACATTAAAAAAACCAAAGTGCTTTACCAGCAAATTCGAACCAATCCCTCTGCAGCGCCATCAATCCAGCTTAAAGGTGTGTCACTAGAAAATGTTGATCACTTTTCTTATCTCGGCAGCCATCTATCTACAAAAGCCGACATCGACGCTGAAATTCAGCATCGCCTGAGCTCTGCGAGTGTAGCTTTCTTCCGAATGAAGCATAGAGTGTTTGAGGATCAGGACATTCGCAGGGAGACCAAAATGCTTGTTTACAAAGCCATTGTACTACCAACCCTTCTGTACGCCTGTGAAACATGGACCCTCTACAAACGCCACCTCCAACTTCTTGAAAGATTCCATCAACGCTGCCTCCGAAAAATTCTGCAAATTACTTGGGAAGATAGGTGGACTAATGTTAGCGTATTAGAAGAAGCGAAAACCACCAGCATTGAAACAATGATCATCCAACATCAACTTTGCTGGACCAGTCATGTTGTTCGAATGCCTGACCATCGTCTTCCAAAGCAGCTACTTTACTCCCAACTTAAGAATGGAAAACGGAATATTGGTGGACAGCAAAAGAGATTCAAAGATACTCTCAAAGCTAATTTAAAAAAATGTAATATCAGCATTGAGAACTGGGAAGCCCTAACTCATGAGCGTTTCAATTGGAGGTCATCCTTTATTAATGGCGCTATGGACTTTGAAGTAGCACGAGTACAGGGCGAAAAGGAGAAAAGAGCTAAAAGGAAGGCACGTCAGAAAAACCCTCATCATGACCGTCTCCCACCCGGAAACCTATGCCCTCATTGTGGGAGGTTGTGTGGATCCAGAATTGGCCTTTATAGCCACTTACGGATCCACCGTTAAAATTTTACCTTTGGAAGACAATCTTACTCGGCTACGAGTGATCGCCAATGATGATGAATGATGATGTTAATTAAGCCATGAGCTTTTCTTCGACTGAAGAAAGCAAGCTAAGTTACTGTTCTTTCTTTTTAAAATAAAAAGCAATGTGTTTTTTTTACTGCAAGCTTTCAGTTCGTTTGTCTCTTAATATTTCTATAACTCTGATCTCACAAATTTTTATAAACTACAAAATTATTGAAGACTAAACTGATCTCAGCTAAATAGTTTAGAATTGACCTTCAGAGCCTCCATGAAGCTACTCTCTACCATCAAGAGGACATGGAATTGGGGACACAAGGACTTTTAATATAATTGCAGCCATTCTTGTACAAAACAATTTTGTACACTATGGACAGGGCTACACTCACTCTTAATGCTGTGGTGGTCGTGGTGGTGGGGTAGTATTTTCAATGACATCCCTTTGGTAAATTAAATTTCTCTTCTCTGTTCAGTTTCTAAACGTGTGACTGACAGCAAAACATCTGACTATCTTAGAACTCAAAAGGATTAAGAAAAAACAAACCTGAAAAGGAAGATGCCTCGATATGATCAGATATCAAGATTATGCAGTCGAGAAAAGAAATCCAAAAGCTGTCAAGTTGTGTCTTGGGATCTTTTGCGCTTTACAGATTAAACTGAGCTTGGCCTGATTGAGACACCACTGGTCTCAGTGAGTGTCTCAGTAATGCAACCCATTATGTTTATTATTAAGAAATATATTCCTATCTTGACTTTCTTTAAAATCTGTTAAATGGAGCTGCTTACCAAAGGGATATGATCCAAAGAGGATTTAAATAGGATGCAATTTCCTAGTCATTTATTTTTTTCCCTTCCTTTTTTTTTCTCATGTCAAAATCTGAGTTCACCGTAGTTCTAAGTGAATATAAATCAGAACATAAGTGTAATTCTGTGTGCATAGACACACACATATATACACACACATATATATACATACATATTTACATACATACACATCCTCATTCATTCATTCATTCATTCATTCATTCAGTGTTAACTAAACCAGTACAGGATTAAAATGAGCTGAAAAATGAGGTGCTATTTACAACAAATTGCTGGCCTAGCTGGAACAAAGAAAGCATATGTTGTCTGGAGGTGACAGACTCGACCGTGGGGGAGGTGGGGATGGTGACGGCCGACAGGAAGCTCTGGCGTGGGCTGGTCCATGAAGTCACAAAGAGTCGGAAGCGACTGAACGAATAAACAACAACAAATCCAAAATACAATGTAGAAATATAGTTACCTTCACTTTTGTAGGCTTCTTCATTACACAAGCAAAAATCTGCTATATGTAAGTATTACCACAATTCAGTGACTCATTTTTGATGCAGAAATTCTAATTTATATATGGTGCTCATGCACATCTATCAGGTTTCACATTCAGGAGTTCTATGGGTTATCCTGCCCAAGCAATTTTTTTTCAATAGAATAAGTACTGTATGATGATATGTTTTTCTTCCAAAAAAATTACTTGTAAGTGTAAAAATGCTAAACATACTAAAATACAAGTAATTTTTTTCAGATTATTCTATTAATGGTAGCTGTAACGGAGTCAGTGGGGAATGGCAGCAAAGGGAAAGCAGAGAGAAGGAGAAAGAGAGAAGCCGCGGTGTGAAAGGCTGTGGGGGAGTGACGTGAGGAGAAAGGCAATGCAATGAAAGAAGAGAGCCAAACAGCAGAGGGAATGGCTGAAAGAAAGAAACGCTGGAGGTAGAGAATGTTGAAGATGGGGAAAAAGTGGAAAATTTAGCAATATATAGGCAGAAGGATGGGGAGAAGGCTGCAGGGCAGGTGAAGGGTGTGGCAGAAGGAACCCAACCTTATAAAGCTTTAGGCTGAACTTTCTGCTAAGAAGTAAGGCCTAAGGCCACCTAATGACTGAGGATGGAGGTTTTGTAGGCTATTCTCAACTCTAAGTGAGAACCTTCAGAAGATTCTCCTAACACCCCTGCACTGAAAATGCCCATGTATAATACCAGCACCGTGAAACCCATTGGGAAGGATGGCTTTAACCCAGCCTGTATCTCTATTATATTAAGGCCACACCTAGGCTTGGCATAGTGAAGCTAAACTGATCAAAGTGACTGGAAGGTTGCCCAGATTTTTTTTCTTTTAAAAAAATCCTAGCACAATAATTTTGAAATTAACATTATCAATACTTTAATACAGACTGAAGGCTAGTTGGGCCTGACTTAGGAAGTGATGTTATGAAGGGAGCCTATAATTCTAGCAGTCCTCAAAGCAGGAAGCTTTTTCCTTGAGGAATAGTACACTTGAAAATTGTAGATTCCAATTTAATATTAACCAGATTTCTACATTAAATGTGATTTCCGAGAACGATTTGATTTCTCTCATACCTCTACTCCCTTTAAGTGATCAAAACTGTGCACTGGAGCAAGCAGCTCCTGGAATGAAACCATGTCTGTCTGCAATTTAAATGTCAGCTTTTGCAATTGCTGAACACCAGCAGATTTTGCTGTCACTCACTTGCTCTGCTGTCAGTCTTAATTTGCTTCTGAAGCTGGCCTTTCTCTCATATGGCCTTGTTTTGCTTCCACTGCATGGATACACGTAATCAAAGTGGGGTAAGAAAGGGAAAGATCCTTCATAGTGTGAGACATAAATTGAAACATGTGGTGGAGATCCAGGCTTCATCCACACAACCACTGGAGACTATAGAAACTGCTGAAGGCTGAGCCCATAATTTGACACCACCAGTTTATTAACTCCTTTGAGCTGGACCTCCATCACCTTTCCAAGCCCTATTGAATGTTCAGATATGAAGCTTTCTGGGTGGCCTTTGGCAAGTCCAAATCTATATCTCTGGTTATGTTAGGGATTTTCTTTAGCAGTTGTACATTTGAAAATGTACTGTTGTTATCCTCAGAACAACAAACATCATTGCTCTAACAACACTGGGACCTATAAATATTACAAATATTTGTAGATATTACTATCTAGTAATATCTAGATACCTAGAATATACAAATATTCTCTTCGATTGGGACCTAGCCTATAGAGTTATTATCACTATCTCTGTGTGAAATAGTCACATAGTCTTAGGAACAGAGAAACCTGCCTTATACAGTATCAGACCCTAGGTTCCTCTAGTTGATATTGTCTACATGATTAGCCACAAATCTTGGCAGTTTCTACATATATATCTTTACATTTCTACCTGGAGATAGTGGGGATTGAATCTAGGAACTCCTGCATGCAAAGTTGAAGAAAAAAAGGAAATAAATTATATAAACATTCAATTATTCGTATTTCTGCTCATACCTGATCAACAGAGCATTTGCTTCCAAATAGATACTGTAATTACTGGGGGCGGGGGGGGGGGGGAAGAGCTACCATGTGTATATTTCTTAAAGAGAAATGGGATCTATGCACCAGGCTAGAAACCAGGAAACTGAGAGTTCTAGTCCCACCTTAGGCATGAAAGGCAGCTGGGTGACTTTGGGCCAGTCCCTCTCTCTCAGCTCAACTCACCTTACAGGGTTGTTGTTGTGGGGAAAAGAGGAGGAGGAAGGAGTATTAGGTATGTTCCCCGCCTTGAGTTATTTATAGGCTGACCATATTTCAGTATGGCAAAACGGGACGGGGTCTTATGTAATATTCCGTATTCATGAAAAAGACAGGGGTCCCGGCCTCCCCGGTCCACGCGATTGGCTCCCGCCTGCAAACCCCACCCCCTGGTCCACACTCTGGCTCAGATCCTCTTTCCACGCCATTCCCACCGGGTTTGAAAAATGGGACAAAATTGAGATTTTTATGAAAACGACGGGATGGTTCAAAAATGCTTAAAAAACGGGACTGTCCCATTCAAAACGGGATGTATGGTCAGCCTAGTTATTTATAAAAAGAATAACGGTGGGATAAAAAAAATCTAAAAAAACCTGCAATCCTTTGAATATACATATTTTAGTTCTCTGAGCTGTTCTTCAACTTCTTCCTTTAAGAAGAATGAGGTTTGCACCTGGCCTAGTTGTCAACCAAAATGCAAACCAAAATTCCTATGGAGCTGTGCAACAGTGTAACCTTAATCCAACTATTTCCCGCTGATATGATACAAATTGATGGGAAGGTTTACCACAACAATGCCTCATGTGGTGTGGAATGCCACTGTGGCCTTCAGACAACCACTCCCTGGAAACATTTATAGCTTCTTTAATTCCCTCTTAGCTTACAGATTAGTAGCAGTTTTGTTTGGATAGGCCACTGTACCACAGAAAACCACATAGGGCCTATAGATTTCCTTAAGCCAAAGTTTGGAAAACTGAAAATTGGCAAGCATGATGGAAAAGCACATTTGCTGCTCCCTTACGTACAGACACATCCTTCCCAATTTGTTAAGTCATGCAGCTCTTCTGTGACTCAAACGATCTATGACAGTTCTTTTTTCTTCATTAAGCATTACAGCATGTCCAAGATGCTGTGAAAAATTCTAATCTAAAGTAGTCTCTAAGATGAAGAATACCCAGAAATCAAAATATAAAGCTTTGCACCATCTGTACATTAAAGCTGCAATGAAGTTCTTGTAAAATGCACAATTAAAACATAGATCTGTGCATAATATTAAGAATAAAAAATGCCTTCTGTTTCCAACAATAGCTAGCATGTTGAAAGAATATAACAGTCCTATCTAGCTGTTTGTCCCTAGCATCTATGTAGACTTATCAGTCAGAGTATACTTCAGTTCATTTACTTAAAAAACACACACACAAACAAAAATCAGCCTCTATAAGGAATTCTATTTATTTATTTATTATTTCAACTTGTATTACCGCCCATCTCCCCCAATCGGGGGACCCTGGGCGGTTCACAATAAAAACAAGGTTAAAAATACAAATACAAAATCACAACATCAATAAATAAATATAAAATCCAAGGGCGATAGCTATTAATATTTGGGAGGGCTTCATGGAATCAGCCAGCTCCTGGAGGAACTGTTGGCATTCCCATCCCAGGCAAAGCGACAGAACCAGGTCTTCAAGTTTTTCTGGAAGGTCAGGAGCGAGGAAACCCGCCTCAGCTCTGGGGGTACGATATTCCAAAGGGCAGGTGCTACTGCAGAGAAGGCTCGCCTATTGGACCACGCTAGATGGAATTCTTTGGTCGATGGGGTCCATAGCATGCCCTCTCTGCATGACTGGGTGGGGCGGGTCGATGTTCTGGGGATGAGACGGTCCCTCAGGTAACCTGGTCCCATGCCATGTAGGGCTTTAAAGGTGATAACCAACACCTTGAATTGGACCCGGAAGCAAACTGGTACCAAATGCGGCTCACGCAGCAGAGGTGTCACATGTGCCAATTTTACGGCACCAATATCTGTCTGTGCAGCCACATTCTGGACCAGCTGAAGCTTCCAGATAGCCAGAAGGGTAGCCCCATGTAGAGTGCGTTGCAATAGTCTATATGGGAGATGACAAGGGCATGAGTGACTGTTCAGAGGGCATCTCGGTCCAGGAATGGGCATAACTGTCACACAACCCGAAGCTGTGCAAAGGCCCTCCTGGCCATGGCTGCTACCTGCTCTTCGAGTAGGAGTTGTGAGTCCAGGAGGACCCCCAAGTTGCGCACTGGCTCCGAATGGGGTTGTTGTTGTTGTTGTTCAGTCGTTTAGTCGTGTCCGACTCTTCGTGACCTCATGGACCATAGTACGCCAGGCCCTCCTGTCCTCCACTGTCTCTCGGAGTTTACTCAAATTCATGTTCATTACATCGGTGATGCTATTTAACCATCTCATCCTCTGCCGTCCCCTTCTCCTTTTGCCCTCAGTCTTTCCCAGCATCAGGGTCTTTTCCAGTGAGTCCTCTCTTCGCATTAGGTGGCCAAAGTATTTGAGCTTCAGCTTCAGCATCTGTCCTTCCAATGAGCAGTCAGGGTTGATTTCCTTTAGGATTGACTGGTTTGACCTCCTTGCAGTCCAAGGGACTCTCAAGAGTCTTCTCCAGCACCACAGTTCGAAAGCATCAATTCTTCGGCGCTCAGCCTTCCTTATGGTCCAACTCTCACAGCCATACATAGCTACTGGAAAAACCATAGCTTTAACTATACGGACCTTTGTCGGCAAGGTGATGTCTCTGCTTTTTAATATGCTGTCTAGGTTTGCCATAGCTTTCCTTCCAAGGAGCAAGCGTCTTTTAATTTCATGGCTGCAGTCACCGTCTGCGGTGATCTTGGAGCCCAAGAAAATAAAATCTGTCACTGCTTCCATTTCTTCCCCTTCTATTTGCCAGGAAGTGATGGGACCAGATGCCATGATCTGGGTTTTTTTAATGTTGAGTTTCAAGCCAGCTTTTGCACTCTCCTCTTTCACCCTCATCAAGAGGCTCTTTAGTTCCTCTTCACTTTCTGCCATTAGGGTGGTATCGTCTGCATATCTGAGGTTGTTGATATTTTTCCCGGCAATCTTAACTCCGGCTTGTGATTCATCCAGCCCGGCCGAATGGGGTAGTGCCACCCTATCCAGGGTCAAACATGACAATTTCCTGGATCCCGAGAGGCCATCAATCCACAGCCACTCCATCTTACCAGGGTTCAGCCAAAGCCTGTTTTTCCCCATCCAGGCCCCCACAGCCCCCAGGCACTGCGATAGGGCGGCAACAGCATCACTTACTTCACCTGGGATGGAGATATACAATTGAGTATCATCAGCATATTGATGATACCTCATCCCATGGTGACGGATGATCTCACCCAGCAGCTTCATGTAGATGTTAAATAGGAGAGGGGAAAGAACCGAACCCTGCGGCACCCCACACAGGAGGGGTCGTGGGTCAGATCTCTCCTCTCCTATCACCACCTATTGGGAGTGGCCCTGGAGGAAGGAGGTGAACCAGTGCAAAACTATGCCGCCCACCCCCAACTCCCTGAGCCAACCCCAAAATGATACCATGGTCAATGGTATCGAAAGCCACTGAGAGATCTAGGAGAGCAAGGATGGATGCACTCCCTCCATCCTGCCCTCGCCAGAGATCATCCATAAGTGTGACCAATGCTGTCTCCGTCCCATATCCCTGCCTGAAACCTGACTGAAAGGGGTCTAGATAATCTGTTTCCTCCAGAATCCTCTGGAGTTGCAATGCCACCACTTTCTCAACCACCTTCCCTAAAAAGGGGAGGTGGGAGACAGGACAAAAATTGTCCAGAATAGTATATTTAAACATCAATAAAATATTTAAACATCATTCATCAAATGCAAATCAAAAAAGGTCTGAGTAAATTGCAATCTGGAGATCCCTTGTCCCACTTCTACTCTAGAAAAAAAATGCTATGTACCTTGTTCCTTTGTGCATAGCCTTATCTGTGAACCTCTACATTGTAAAACTGCACTTTTGGAAAAACAGTTCAATGTGCTGATCTATCCAATTCAGTTCTCAGGGATGAGAGGACTGATGTATCATGTTATTGGTCTTCCTGCATGGCAGATTTGTGCTCCTTCATATTTATGAAGACCAATATAAATTCATTGCTCCATTTAGGGGCAAATGGTAATTAAATGTGACCACACAATAAAATGAAAGAAAAAGCCAAAGAAAACCCCAAAACCAAGTCACCTTTCAAAAATGAGTTGAATTTTGATGTCCTTCAGGAAGGGGGAACACTAGGTGGATTTCATTCTTCTTTAGCATTTTCATAAAATTTAAGAAATAAATACCAAAATATGTGTCTCAATGTGAAGTTGTAATTTTTAATTACTTTTTCCAAAATTGTAATGCTGTTTTTCCCCCTTCTTTAAAAAAAATAACAAAATCCAGAAAAGCCATAACCAACCACTTTCATGCTATCAAGAAAATTATTCATTCATCCATTGAAACTCAGCAGCCTAGTTTGACTTGAAGGAGACGTTATGTTACAGATATTTTACACCTATAAAACTAGCATAACTAGTAAAATAAAAATATAAAATGCTCATTTTGAATATTTGTCCCAACTATTGGCCCCACAGGTAAATGCAGCTGCCTGTCACCAAAAGATTGCCATTCCTGACATAACATCTTCTGTTGTGTCCAGAGGCCCAGAAAGAAGACGTTATCCACTAGATATGTTTGCCCTCTACATATGGAGGTCAACATGCTGGTTATCCATGCTCCCCACAAATGTGAGTAGAATCTCATAATTGTTTATAACCTCAGAAGAGGGTTAATCATTATGACAAAATATGGGAGACTTGCTTCTGTCAGCAGAAGTACAATATTAGTGTGGGGAATCAAATCTGCTCCAGCCATTCTCTCCCCTTGGAGAAGCACCTCGTAGAGCCTGTGTGCAAGGATTAGCCACGTGTATAACGTAAGAATGGCTGTATGGTTAGGACCAATCCTGAGCCCTTGAGATGGAAATAAATCAGATTATCAACTCATGCTAATGTTTGCCTAGAGCAGTGTTTTTCAAACTTTGCAACTTTAAGATTTGTGGACTTCAACTCCCAGATTTCCCCAGCCAGCACACATCTTAAAGTTGCTAAGTTTGAAAAACACTGGGCTAGAGCTTCAAAAGGCCAGATCTTCTCTCAAAGCAATGTGCTTCTTCTTTGCGTTAACAAGAAGAAATGTTCCAGCAAAAGACAGTACAAAGGAAGATCCAAATGTGCATTTCCCTGTAAATGTGCACTCCAAAAAGTTGGCTCCTCATGTACTTTTGGAGAAGACCTGCATAAGACTATTCTTGTCAGTCAATACTGCTAGACAAGGCAAAACACCAACTGTTGACAGTCATCTATCATTTTTCCAGGATAATGCAAACAGAGTGAGTTGCGTTACATCCCAGCAAATGCAACCATGGGGAGTCTTTGGTGCTCTCTGAGCCTTGTTGTTTTCATGCAGACGTTTCATTGCCAGGCTAGGCAACATCTTCAGTGCGAAAAGGGAGTGGAACTTGCTGTCTGTTTATATACCCTGGCTTGTCCTGCCTGTGTTGGTGGGGGTCTTGTACTCTCCTTGGTAGTTCCTTGATTGGGCTGTTGTGTGCTGTTTGGGTGATTGACTGAGTTAATAGTTCCTTGATTAAGGTCTATTGTGTTGTTTGATTGCTCCTCTGCTGCTAATCTTGCTGTTAATCTATGCATATCTTGTTGTTGGTTGCTGGCCCAGGGGTGTTCTGGTCTTCTGGATATTCTATTGTCTCTTATGAATGGTATGTAAATGTTGTTAACCTCTATGTGTCTGTTGATGGCTGCTTTGTCTGAGTGCCAAGCTTCTAGGAATTCTCTAGCATTTTTGGATTTGGCCTGGTCTAATATGCTCACAGTTTCCCAGTTGAAAGTATGGTTAAGTCTGTCCATGTGTTGTGAGATTAAGGAATTTTCATCATGTCTTCTGACTGCTAGTTGGTGTTCGTGGATGCGTTCTGCTAGTCTTCTGCCAGTCTGTTCTACATAGTGGCTGTTACAGTCCTTACACTGTATGTTGTAGATAACTCCTGTTTTTTCTTCTTGGGCTACTGGGTCTTTTGGTTTACTTACAATGTTCTGAAGGGTTTTGGTAGGTTTGTGTGCTACAGTGATGCCGTGTGGATGTAACAGTCTATTAGTAGTTTCTGAGATGTTTCTGATGTATGGCAGTGTAATCCTTTTCATAGCTTCTGTTGGTTTTGCTGTGGTGGGTTGAGTGGTCAGGCACTTTTTGATAAAGTTGTGTGGATATCCAACAGAATATGTTTGGATATTTAAACAACTAGGCTCAGAGAGCACCAAAGACTCCCCAGTTCAACCCTGAGCTACAAATATTCTCTTCGATTGAAATGCAACCATATACAGGACTCTTTAAATTACAGGTCTCACCAGTGAAGAGTACATTCATAGAAGAAAAGTTAAAATCCTATGGGAACTTCATCACTATGTGAAGTGAGAATGGTTCCCCCTTTTCCCTCAGCAACACAGAAAATGATGTGGTTTGCCTATGGAGATTATTTTAATGATTTCAGATGGATATTGGTTACAACAAGGGTATCAATTTACATATACCATGGAGAGAGCCAGTTTGGTCTAGTGGTTAAGGCAACGGGCTAGAAACCAGGAGACTGAGAGTTCTAGTCCCACCTTAGGCATGAAAGCCGGCTGGGTGACCTTGGGCCAGTCCCTGT